>CM035784.1:419853-434853 GCA_020466265.1 Siphamia tubifer
ATATTCCACATTCCACATTTACATCTATATTCCACATTCCACATTTTCATCTATATTCCACATTCCACATTTACATCTATATTCCACATTCCACATTTACATCTATATTCCACATTCCACGTTCCACATTTACATCTATATTCCACATTCCACGTTCCACATTTACATCTATATTCCACATTCCACATTCCACATTTACATCTATATTTCACATTTCACATTCCACATTTACATCTATATTCCACATTCCACATTCCACATTTTCATCTATACTCCACATTCCACATTTACATCTATATTCCAAATTTACATCTATATTCCAAATTCCACATTCCACATTTACATCTATATTCCACATTTACATCTATATTCCACATTCCACATTCCACATTTACATCTATATTCCAAATTCCACATTCCACATTTACATCTATATTCCACATTTACATCTATATTCCACATTCCACATTTCACATTCCACATTTACATCTATATTCCAAATTCCACATTCCACATTTACATCTATATTCCAAATTCCACATTTACATCTATATTCCACATTCCACATTTACATCTATATTCCACATTCCACATTTACATCTATATTCCAAATTCCACATTTACATCTATATTCCACATTCCACATTTACATCTATATTCCACATTCCACATTTACATCTATATTCCACATTCCACATTTACATCTATATTCCACATTCCACATTTACATCTATATTCCACATTCCAAATTCCACATTCCACATTTACATCTATTTTCCACATTCCACATTTACATCTATATTCCACATTCCACATTCCACATTTACATCTATATTCCACATTCCACATTTACATCTATATTCCACATTCCACATTTTTATCTATATTCCAAATTCCACATTTTCATCTATTTTCCACATTCCACATTTACATCTATATTCCACATTCCACATTTACATCTATATTCCACATTCCACATTTTCATCTATATTCCACATTCCACATTCCACATTTACATCTATATTCCACATTTACATTTATATTCCACATTCCACATTTACATCTATATTCCACATTCCACATTTACATCTATATTCCACATTCCACATTTTCATCTATATTCCACATTCCACATTCCACATTTACATCTATATTCCACATTTCACATTCCACATTTACATCTATATTCCACCTTCCACATTCCACATTTTCATCTATATTCTACATTCCACATTTCACATTCCACATTTACATCTATATTCCACATTCCACATTCCACATTTACATCTATATTCCACATTCCAAATTCCACATTCCACATTTACATCTATATTCCACATTCCAAATTCCAAATTCCACATTTACATCTATTTTCCACATTCCACATTTACATCTATATTCCACATTCCACATTTACATCTATATTCCACATTCCACATTTACATCTATATTCCACATTCCACATTCCACATTTTCATCTATATTCCACATTCCACATTCCACATTTTCATCTATATTCCACATTCCACATTTACATCTATATTCCACATTTCACATTCCACATTTACATCTATATTCCACGTTCCACATTCCACATTTTCATCTATATTCTACATTCCACATTTCACATTCCACATTTACATCTATATTCCACATTCCACATTTACATCTATATTCCACATTCCAAATTCCACATTCCACATTTACATCTATATTCCACATTCCAAATTCCAAATTCCACATTTACATCTATTTTCCACATTCCACATTTACATCTATATTCCACATTCCACATTTACATCTATATTCGACATTCCACATTTACATCTATATTCCACATTCCACATTTTTATCTATATTCCAAATTCCACATTTTCATCTATTTTCCACATTCCACATTTACATCTATATTCCACATTCCACATTCCACATTTACATCTATATTCCACATTCCACATTTACATCTATATTCCACATTCCACATTCCACATTTACATCTATATTCCACATTCCACATTCCACATTTACATCTACATTCCACATTCCACATTTTTATCTATATTCCAAATTCCACATTTTCATCTATTTTCCACATTCCACATTTACATCTATATTCCACATTCCACATTCCACATTCCACATTTACATCTATATTCCACATTCCACATTCCACATTTACATCTATATTCCACATTCCACATTCCACATTTACATCTATATTCCACATCCCACATTTTTATCTATATTCCACATTCCACATTTACATCTATATTCCACATTCCACATTTACATCTATATTCCACATTCCACATTTACATCTATATTCCAAATTCCACATTCCACATTTACATCTATATTCCACATTCCACATTTACATCTATATTCCACATTCCACATTTACATCTATATTCCACATTCCACATTCCACATTTTCATCTATATTCCACATTCCACATTTACATCTATATTCCACATTCCACATTTTCATCTATATTCCACATTCCACATTTACATCTATATTCCACATTCCACATTTACATTTATATTCCACATTCCACATTTACATCTATATTCCACATTCCACATTTTCATCTATATTCCACATTCCACATTTACATCTATATTCCACATTCCACATTTACATTTATATTCCACATTCCACATTTACATCTATATTCCACATTCCACATTTTCATCTATATTCCACATTCCACATTCCACATTTACATCTATATTCCACGTTCCACATTCCACATTTTCATCTATATTCCACATTTCACATTCCACATTTACATCTATATTCCACATTCCACATTTCACATTCCACATTTACATCTATATTCCACGTTCCACATTCCACATTTACATCTATATTCCACATTCCACATTTCACATTCCACATTTACATCTATATTCCACATTCCACATTTTCATCTATATTCCACATTCCACATTTACATCTATATTCCACATTCCACATTTCACATTCCACATTTACATCTATATTCCACATTCCACATTTTTATCTATATTCCACATTCCACATTTACATCTATATTCCACATTCCACATTTACATCTATATTCCACATTCCACATTTCACGTTCCACATTTACATCTATATTCCAAATTCCACATTCCACATTTACATCTATATTCCACATTTACATCTATATTCCACATTTACATCTATATTCCACATTCCACATTTACATCTATATTCCACATTCCACATTTACATCTATATCCCACGTTCCACATTCCACATTTTCATCTATATTCCACATTCCACATTTCACATTCCACATTTACATCTATATTCCACATTCCACATTTCACATTCCACATTTACATCTATATTCCACGTTCCACATTCCACATTTACATCTATATTCCACATTCCACATTTCACATTCCACATTTACATCTATATTCCACATTCCACATTTTCATCTATATTCCACATTCCACATTTACATCTATATTCCACATTCCACATTTCACATTCCACATTTACATCTATATTCCACATTCCACATTTTTATCTATATTCCACATTCCACATTTACATCTATATTCCACATTCCACATTTCACGTTTCACATTTACATCTATATTCCAAATTCCACATTCCACATTTACATCTATATTCCACATTTACATCTATATTCCACATTTACATCTATATTCCACATTCCACATTCCACATTTACATCTATATTCCACATTCCACATTCCACATTTACATCTATATTCCAAATTCCACATTCCACATTTACATCTATATTCCACATTCCACATTTACATCTATATTCCACATTCCACATTCCACATTTACATCTATATTCCACGTTCCACATTCCACATTTTCATCTATATTCCACATTTACATCTATATTCCACATTCCACATTCCACATTTACATCTATATTCCACATTCCACATTTACATCTATATTCCACGTTCCACATTCCACATTTTCATCTATATTCCAAATTCCACATTCCACATTTACATCTATTTTCCAAATTCCAAATTCCACATTTACATCTATATTCCAAATTCGGGGTTAGGGTTAGGGTTGCTATGGCAACCGTTGCTATGGTAACTGTTGCTATGGTAGCCGTTGCTATGGCAACTGTTTCCATGGTTACGGAACAGTGCCACCAAAATCCATTGGGAGTCAAAAAAAAAAAGTTGAGATAAAACCTTGTTTTTCACATATGGTATACACCCCTATTGGAGCATTGGAGAACAGGTGTCCCCGTATCCCTAGCTCTTTCCGTTTCCATTTTATAGCCTTTTTATTTTCAGGGGTCAAAGGTCATCTGTATAGTAATAGATGTAAATCTGGAATTATGGAATGTAAATGTGAAATGAGTTCATACCCACCCATCACCTAAAGTGCTAATGGAAGGAGGCCAATGAGCATCCTATTACAACTAGTTAGTCAACCACTTTAAGTAAAAGTATGTCCCCTGTCTCTAACCCTCTTTTTTAAGGAGTTTGCTCAGGAACAGCGCCACCTAGATGCCCTTGACATATGTAATAGAGCTAGTAGAGACCTTTCCAATGATATATGCCCTAACTCCCCAAGTGCTTCCGTTCACGAGATACGCCATTTGAAAGGTGTGAAATTTCAATAGTTTAGCGCCCCCTAGCTCTCGACAGAAAAGGGTTAGAAGTGTTTTTCCAAGTGGGTCTGGTAAAGCTCAGCGAGACCTTTCCGTCAATACCGAGCTCGACTTACTATTGTATTATTGTGTGTATTAGTGTGTATATTAGTGTGTATTAGTGTGTGTATTAGTGTGTATATTAGTGTATATTAGTGTGTATATTAGTGTATATTAGTGTGTGTATTAGTGTGTATATTAGTGTGTATATTAGTGTGTGTATTAGTGTGTATATTAGTGTGTATATTAGTGTATATTAGTGTGTGTATTAGTGTGTATATTAGTGTATATTAGTGTGTGTATTAGTGTGTATATTAGTGTGTATATTAGTGTGTGTATTAGTGTGTATATTAGTGTATATTAGTGTGTGTATTAGTGTGTATATTAGTGTGTATAGTCTTCACCTCTCACCTGGTTTGTTTAGTGTCAGATGTTTTAATCTCTTTTAATCCTTCAGTAACTGGATTAACAGAAGACAAACGCACAAGAACACACTGAAGAACGCCGCAGAACACACTGAAGAACGCCGCAGAACACACTGAAGAACGCCGCAGAACACACTGAAGAACGCCGCAGAACACACTGAAGAACGCCGCAGAACACACTGAAGAACGCCGCAGAACACACTGAAGAACGCCGCAGAACACACTGAAGAACGCCGCAGAACACACTGAAGAACGCCGCAGAACACACTGAAGAACGCCGCAGAACACACTGAAGAACGCCGCAGAACACACTGAAGAACGCCGCAGAACACACTGAAGAACGCCGCAGAACACACTGAAGAACGCCGCAGAACACACTGAAGAACGCCGCAGAACACACTGAAGAACGCCGCAGAACACACTGAAGAACGCCGCAGAACACACTGAAGAACGCCGCAGAACACACTGAAGAACACACTGAAGAACACACTGAAGAACACACTGTAGAACACACTGAAGAACACACTGAAGAACACACTGTAGAACACACTGAAGAACACACTGAAGAACACACTGTAGAACACACTGTAGAACACACTGAAGAACACACTGTAGAACACACTGTAGAACACACTGAAGAACACACTGTAGAACACACTGTAGAACACACTGTAGAACACACTGTAGAACACACTGTAGAACACACTGTAGAACACACTGAAGAACACACTGTAGAACACACTGAAGAACACACTGTAGAACACACTGTAGAACACACTGAAGAACACACTGTAGAACACACTGTAGAACACACTGAAGAACACACTGTAGAACACACTGAAGAACACACTGTAGAACACACTGAAGAACACACTGAAGAACACACTGTAGAACACACTGAAGAATGCTGGAGAACTTTACAGAAGAGTGATTTTTTTACCTCCAGCACTTGGACACTTCTAACCCTCTGCTAAATTAATGCTAATGCATGTTTAACTGATTCTAACTGATGCTAACTGTTGCTAAACTAATGCTAACTGATTCTTAATTGATGCTAACTGATACTAACAGATGGTAAACTTTACTTCCCATTAGTTTGTCAGTGCTCATCAGTACATTAGCCTGTTAGCATAACATACTCTTATATGGGTAATAATTTAATGTGGGTCTACAACAGCTGTGAGTAACTGTAGTTTGGTGTTAGCTCTAGTGTGGAAATAATGCTAGTTTTTTACTCCATATTTAGCTAATGCTGTGGTTGTTGAGCCTTGTTATATTTAGACATTAGCCTTTCAGCGTCCTAGCTTAGATAAACCTCAGCCTGTTTCAGCGTCTTATGTTAGCATTAGTCCATAAACAAACAGAAGGGTTAGCCAAACTGATGCTGATGCTAAACTGATGTTAAATTCTTTAGCTCACATTAGTGTTGTTAGCATGAATTCATGCTTCATTTATATTGAATGTTAAAATTGAAGACCGGCTGTGATTGGTCAGTTTAAAAAAGGGGTGGAGCCTTAGTTTGTTTTTACCATGGATCCAGAAAAAGAAGAAGAAGAAAAGGAGGAAGAGGAGGATAAGGAGGAGGAGGAAGAGGAAGTGTTTTCAGATGTGGAGCTGACAAGACAAGAAGAGGAAGAGGAGGAGGAAGATGAGGAAGGGGACGCACGCATCTTCAACACGTGGATGCAGCGCTGCAGGGGGGAGGAGCCACAGAAGAAGGAGGAGGGGCAGGAGGGGGAGCAGCCAGAACGAACAGGAAGTCGCAGCAGTTTGGACCCACCCACTTTGACGATGAGGACGGACCGAAGAGCGTCATTGCCCTGTCCGGTATGTTAACCCCGCCCCCTACCGTCTGTCTGTTCCAGCTGACCTGCACGTTAACCCCGCCCCCTACCGTCTGTCTTTTCCAGCTGACCTGCATGTTAATCCCGCCCCTTCCTTCCATCTGTCTTTTCCAGCTGACCTGCACGTTAACCCCGCCCCCTACCGTCTGTCTGTTCTAGCTGACCTGCACGTTAACCCCGCCCCTTCCTTCCATCTGTCTTTTCCAGCTGACCTGCACGTTAACCCCGCCCCCTACCGTCTGTCTGTTCTAGCTGACCTGCACGTTAACCCCGCCCCTTCCTTCCATCTGTCTTTTCCAGCTGACCTGCACGTTAACCCCGCCCCTTCCTTCCATCTGTCTTTTCCAGCTGACCTGCATGTTAACCCCGCCCCCTTCCTTCCGTCTGTCCGTCAGGCCACTCTGTCATCCATGCAGTTGTCCCGCCTCCACTCGTCCACCAGAGCTCCAGTTACCGCTAACGTCCTCCTGCGCCGTTCGTCATCACGGAGACTCCTACCATCGCAGCAGCAGGACGGGGCCACGCCCACCACCACTGAGCGAAGACCTTCCCTCATCAGCACGATTCCAGAGGTTGCCGCCCCTGAGAGGCGGGGCCTGTTCAGGAGACGCACTGTTATGTCCATGGTTAGTTATGGTTAGTTTTGGTCAATTATGGTCAGTTATGGTTAATTATGGTTACTTATGGTTACTTATTGTTAGTTATGGTTAATTACGGTGAGTTATGGTTACTTATTTTTAGTTATGGTTAGTTTTGGCTACTTATGGTTAATTATGGTTAGTTCTGGTTAGTTGTGGTTAGTTGTGTTTAATTATGGTCAATTATGGTTAGTTGTGGTTAGTTATGGGTTAGGTATGGTTAGTTATGGGTTAATTATGATCAGTTACAGTTAATTATGGATTAGTTATGGTTAGTTATGGATTAGTTATGGTTAGTTATGTGTTAGTTGTGGTTAGTTATGGGTTAGTTATAGTTAGTTGTGGTTATGGTTAGTTAAAGTTAGTTGTGGATTAGTTATGGTTAATTATGGGTAATCATGGTTAGTTATGGTTAATTATGGTTAGTTATCATCAGTTATTCTTAGTTATGGTTAATTATGGTTAGTTATCATCAGTTATTCTTAGTTATGGTTAATTATGGTTAGTTATAATTAGTTATGGTTAATTATGGTTAGTTATGGTTAGTTGTGGTTAGTTGTGTTTAATTATGGTCAATTATGGTTAGTTGTGGTTAGTTATGGGTTAGGTATGGTTAGTTATGGGTTAATTATGATCAGTTACAGTTAATTATGGATTAGTTATGGTTAGTTATGGATTAGTTATGGTTAGTTATGTGTTAGTTGTGGTTAGTTATGGGTTAGTTATAGTTAGTTGTGGTTATGGTTAAAGTTAGTTGTGGATTAGTTATGGTTAATTATGGGTAATCATGGTTAGTTATGGTTAATTATGGTTAGTTATGGTTAATTATGGTTAGTTATCATCAGTTATTCTTAGTTATGGTTAATTATGGTTAGTTATCATCAGTTATTCTTAGTTATGGTTAATTATGGTTAGTTATGGTTAGTTATGGTTATTTATGGTTAGTTGTGTTTAATTATGGTCAATTATGGTTAGTTGTGGTTAGTTATGGGTTAGGTATGGTTAGTTATGGGTTAATTATGATCAAGTACAGTTAATTATGGATTAGTTATGGTTAGTTATGGATTAGTTATGGTAAATTATGGGTTAGTTATGGTTAGTTATGTGTTAGTTGTGGTTAGTTATGGGTTAGTTATAGTTAGTTGTGGTTATGGTTAGTTAAAGTTAGTTGTGGATTAGTTATGGTTAATTATGGGTAATCATGGTTAGTTATGGTTAGTTATGGTTAGTTATCATCAGTTATTCTTAGTTATGGTTAATTATGGTTAGTTATCATCAGTTATTCTTAGTTATGGTTAATTATGGTTAGTTATGGTTAGTTATGGTTAATTATGGTTAGTTCTGGTTAGTTGTGGTTAGTTGTGTTTAATTATGGTCAATTATGGTTAGTTGTGGTTAGTTATGGGTTAGGTATGGTTAGTTATGGGTCAATGATGATCAGTTACAGTTAATTATGGATTAGTTATGGTTAGTTATGGATTAGTTATGGTAAATTATGGGTTAGTTATGTGTTAGTTGTGGTTAGTTATGGGTTAGTTATAGTTAGTTGTGGTTATGGTTAGTTAAAGTTAGTTGTGGATTAGTTATGGTTAATTATGGGTAATCATGGTTAGTTACGGTTAATTATGGTTTGTTATGGTTTGTTATGGTTAATTATGGTCAGTTATGGTTAGTTATGGTTAGTTATGTTTAGTTATTGTTAATTATGGTTAGTTATCATCAGTTATTCTTAGTTCTGGTTAGTCATGGTTAATTATGGTTTCTTATGTTTATTTATGGTTAATTATTGTTAGGTATTATCAGTAATTTTTTAGTCCTGTTTAATTATGGTTAGTTCTGGTTAGTTGTCATTTGTTGTGGTTAATTATGGTCAATTATGGTTAGTTCTGGTTAAATATGGTTAGTTAAGGGTAATTATGGTTACTTATAGTTAATTATGGTTGGTCATGGTTAATTATAGTTAGTTAAGGTTAATTATGGTTAGGGTTAGTAAAAGTTAGTTATGGATTAGTTATGGTTAGTTATGGATTAGTTATGGTTAGTTATGGGCTTTTTATGGTCAGTAATTGGTTAGTTGTGGTTAGTAATAGTTAGTCATGGTTAGGGTTAGTTTAACTTAGTTGTGGATTAGTTATGGTTAATTATGGTTAGGTATTGTTAGTTATGGTTAATTATGGATAGTTATGGTTTGTTATGGAGAATTATGGTTAGTTATGGTTAATTATGATTAATTGCGGTTAGTTATAATCAGTTATTCTTAATTATGGTTAATTATGTTTAGTTCTGGTTAAATATGGTTAGTTATGGGTTGGTTATGGTTAGTTATGGGTTAGTTGTGGTTAGTTATGGGTTAGTTATAGTTAGTTATGGTTATGGTTAGTTAAAGACTAGACTACTTATGGCTAGTTATGGTTAATTATTATTAGATATGGTTAGTTATGGTTAATTATGATTAATTGCGGTTAGTTATAATCAGTTATTCTTAATTATGGTTAATTATGTTTAGTCCTGGTTAAATATGGTTAGTTATGGTTAATTATGGGTTGGTTATGGTTAGTTATGGGTTAGTTATGGTTTTTTTTATTGTCACTAAATGGTTAGTTGTGGTTAGTTATGGGTTAGTTATAGTTAGTTATGGTTATGGTTAGTTAAAGTTAGTTGTGGACTACTTATGGCTAGTTATGGTTAATTATTATTAGATATGGTTAGTTATGGTTAATTATGATTAATTGCGGTTAGTTATAATCAGTTATTCTTAATTATGGTTAATTATGTTTAGTCCTGGTTAAATATGGTTAGTTATGGTTAATTATGGGTTGGTTATTGTTAGTTATGGGTTAGTTATGGTAAGTTATGGGTTAGTTATGTGTTTTTTTATTGTCACTAAATGGTTAGTTGTGGTTAGTTATGGGTTAGTTATAGTTAGTTATGGTTATGGTTAGTTAAAGTTAGTTGTGGACTACTTATGGCTAGTTATGGTTAATTATTATTAGATATGGTTAGTTATGGTTTGTTATGGTTAATTATAGTTAGTTATGGGTTGAATGGAAGTACTGGTGTCCGATATTTTTTATTTTAATAGTGTGTGTGTGTGTGTGTGTGTGTGTGTGTGTGTATTTCAGAGTGACGCACACAGTCTGTGTCTCATTTGTCACAACGACTTAAAACAAGGAAAAGGGGGAACGAGAGAACTGGAGTGTTCTCACAACTTCCACAAAGAGGTACAAGTACTATATACAATTGAATAATATTGTATATATATATATATATATATATATATATATATATATATATATATATATATATATATATATATATATAAGTATATAGTAACTAATGTATACTATTGATCAGTACTCAGTTGGGGGGGGGGGCTTGTTGTGCCTGGAAACACTTGTTGTTGACCAGCTGTTGTTATTGTTGTGTTCAGTGCATAGAGGAGTGGCTCTGGAGGAAACCGTCCTGTCCCACGTGTCACATCCACGTTTCTGTTCCACAATCTACAGCCTACTGGAACTCCACCAGAGTGAAAGTCCCATGAACTGGACAAACCTGGAAACACCTTGGATGAACTTTCCTTCAGCTTCATTCTTTAAATCATCCTTGGATTTGAGTTTAGTTTAGTTTAGTTTCACTAATAAAAACCTTTAGACTGAACTCAACACATTTTTGTGGTCATTGAAGGTCAAAGGTCAAATATAGTACTCTACTTGCTGTTCTATTTTCATCGAGGTCAAAGGTCACAGTGAAAAAAATAAATCAAGGGTCCATGAAAATCTGAGCTCATCTCATATTCATTGACCTTGTTTGAATATTCCATGAGCCTGTCAAATTCACATTTACATATTCAATTGTCTCTTTTTTACATAATCAATAACACCATTTACATATTCAATGTGTTTATTTTCATATTCATTTACCTCATCTGCATATTCGATTATATTGTTTTCGTTATTTATTTGAAAACACTTCAATGTTTTTAATTTTTAAAAAATATATTAAAAAAAGTTGGGTCCAACAGCGCCCCCTCCGCCCTCTATGGTGGTCATATCTAGTACTGCAGGCAGAAGTTCAACTGTTGGTTTTCAAAATAAAATAAAATAAAATAAAATAAAATAAAATAAAATAAAATAAAATAAAATAAAATAAAATAAAATAAAATAAAATAAAATAAAATAAAATAAAATAAAATAAAATAAAATAAAATAAAATAAAATAAAATAAAATAAAATAAAATAAAATAAAATAAAATAAAATAAACCGGGGTCCAACAGCGCCCCCTCTACAAGCTATAGTGGTCACTTCCGGTACTACGGACGGAAGTTCACCTGTTGAACCTCTCCCGAGCGCAGACACCTGTGGTTCGGCGTGTGCGAACCTTCAGGAAACTTCTGTGCGGGTGGTGAACCGGGCTCGGGACCAGGAGTGGGTCCGGGTCGGGTTGATGGACAAGCTGAAACAGGTTTTAGGTGGACAGGATGGCGGGAACACGGACGGGACCGGAATTCTGGAGGTAAACCTGGTTTGTTAGCGTGTTAGCTGTTAGCCACGCACGGTGACGTCACCAAAGCCAAACAGGTATCAGATGTGTGGGAAAACAACAACAAACACCTAAAGTAAATAATGCGAGGAAGTGTTTAAGAGTTTAAAAGAAAGAAACAAACAAACAAATGAACCTGTGAGGAAAGGTCAATGGTTAAAGACAAACTGAGTTTCAGATGATGATGGTTTTTACAGATGTTGTTCTTTATAGATGTTGTTGTTGTTTCCAGACAGCCAATCAGGCGTCAACATTGTCATTCGGAACCAGGGTCAAAGGTTTCCTGGTCTGTTTCATCCTGGGCCTCGTCTGTTCAGTTGTGGTGAGTTTTTATCTGGACCAACTGGACCAGAATCTTCAGAACCAGAACCTTGTGGACCAGGTCTCCTGTGTCTCCTCAGGGAACCTGCCTGCTGTGGATCCCAGGGGCGGGACTTCCTGTTTTTGCCGTCCTCTACACTGTGGGAAACATCTGCTCCTTGGCCAGGTACTGGACCTGGTCCTGGACCTGTTCTGATCGTAGTCCTAGTCCTGGTCTGACCCTAATCCTGGTCTGTGTTTCAGTACTCTGTTCCTGGTCGGACCATTAAAGCAGCTGAAAAACATGTGGAGCAAAGAACGACTGTTGGCAACAAGTGTGATGATGGTGAGTTTCAAAATAAGAGCCTCCACACAATACAAGGAAAGTTTCAAAGTAAGAGCCTCCACACAACACAAGGAAAGTTTCAAAATAAGAGCCTCCACACAATACAAGGAAAGTTTCAAAATAAGAGCCTCCACACAATACAAGGAAAGTTTCAAAATAAGAGCCTCCACACAATACAAGGAAAGTTTCAAAATAAGAGCCTCCACACAATACAAGGAACATTTCAAAATAAGATCCTCGACTGAATAAAAGGAAAGTTTCAAAATAGGATTTTTTTATTTTGTAATTGAAATGCTTTTATTTTTTACAATTACACATGATGGGTAATGTAGGCGTGGCTACAGAAGGGGCTGGTGGTTAATGTAGGCGTGGCTACAGAAGGGGCTGGTGGTTAATGTAGGCGTGGCTACAGAAGGGGCTGGTGGTTAATGTAGGCGTGGCTACAGAAGGGGCTGGTGGTTAATGTAGGCGTGGCTACAGAAGGGGCTGGTGGTTAATGTAGGCGTGGCTACAGAAGGGGCTGGTGGTTAATGTAGGCGTGGCTACAGAAGGGGCTGGTGGTTAATGTAGGCGTGGCTACAGAAGGGGCTGGTGGTTAATGTAGGCGTGGCTACAGAAGGGGCTGGTGGTTAATGTAGGCGTGGCTACAGAAGGGGCTGGTGGTTAATGTAGGCGTGGCTACAGAAGGGGCTGGTGGTTAATGTAGGCGTGGCTACAGAAGGGGCTGGTGGTTAATGTAGGCGTGGCTACAGCAGGGTTTTCTGAACAGTTTCCCGTTTGTTTCAGGTGTGTTTGGTGTTGACACTTTGTGCTGCATTCTGGGTAAAAAAAACAAACAAAAACAAAATAAAATAAAACATGAATAAGTTTAATGAAAATGAACCTGTTGACCTCTTTGTTTGTTTGTTTTTTTGTCTTTTTGTTTGTTCAGTGGAAGAACAACGGTCTGGCTCTGCTCTTCTGTATCCTCCAGTTTCTGGCCTTCACCTGGTAACACATGCTTTTATTTTGATATTACACATGCTTTTATTTTGCTAAATATAAATGCTTTTGTTTTTGTAAATACACAGACTTTTATTTTGTAATTACACGTTTTTATTTTTGTAATGACACACTAAGTTTTGTAAAAACACATGCTTTTATAGCAACCATGTGGAAACAGTCTTCAGGTTAGGGTTAGTAACTACATGTTGTTGTTGTTTACAGGTTAGGGTTAGTAACGACATGTTGTTGTTTACAGGTTAGGGTTAGTAACTACATGTTGTTGTTGTTTACAGGTTAGGGTTAGTAACTACATGTTGTTGTTGTTTACAGGTTAGGGTTAGTAACTACATGTTGTTGTTGTTTACAGGTTAGGGTTAGTAACTACATGTTGTTGTTTACAGGTTAGGGTTAGTAACTACATGTTGTTGTTGTTTACAGGTTAGGGTTAGTAACTACATGTTGTTGTTGTTTACAGGTTTGGGTTAGTAACGACATGTTGTTGTTGTTGTTTACAGGTTAGGGTTAGTAACTACATGTTGTTGTTGTTTACAGGTTAGGGTTAGTAACGACATGTTGTTGTTGTTTACAGGTTTGGGTTAGTAACGACATGTTGTTGTTGTTGTTTACAGGTTAGGGTTAGTAACTACATGTTGTTGTTGTTTACAGGTTAGGGTTAGTAACTACATGTTGTTGTTGTTTACAGGTTTGGGTTAGTAACGACATGTTGTTGTTGTTTACAGGTTTGGGTTAGTAACGACATGTTGTTGTTGTTTACAGGTTTGGGTTAGTAACGACATGTTGTTGTTGTTGTTTACAGGTTAGGGTTAGTAACTACATGTTGTTGTTGTTTACAGGTTAGGGTTAGTAACGACATGTTGTTGTTTACAGGTTAGGGTTAGTAACGACATGTTGTTGTTGTTTACAGGTTAGGGTTAGTAACTACATGTTGTTGTTGTTTACAGGTTAGGGTTAGTAACTACATGTTGTTGTTGTTTACAGGTTAGGGTTAGTAACTACATGTTGTTGTTGTTTACAGGTTAGGGTTAGTAACTACATGTTGTTGTTGTTTACAGGTTTGGGTTAGTAACGACATGTTGTTGTTGTTTACAGGTTTGGGTTAGTAACGACATGTTGTTGTTGTTTACAGGTTTGGGTTAGTAACGACATGTTGTTGTTGTTGTTTACAGGTTAGGGTTAGTAACTACATGTTGTTGTTGTTTACAGGTTAGGGTTAGTAACGACATGTTGTT
>CM035784.1:442353-444853 GCA_020466265.1 Siphamia tubifer
ACCCTCTTCAGAGGCGTCCAGTTGCAGGATGATCAGGCCTGAGCTTACGTCCCAAGCCCAGTTAGTCGTCAGCCATTGCTGATCGCATACTTCCTGTCGCACTCCTCGGGGGCCCAACTGAGGTCCTTCCTCTTCAGCCAGAGCCACTGCCTGCTTCTGACGCAGCTTTGACAGCTGTGCGCTGGCTGTGGCCCCTAACTCCCAAGTTCCTCAGAAGTTTTATAGTTGAGGTTCCCACAAAGACTCTGCACCCAACATCCACTGGGTGGATTTCTGCAATCCAGCCACGCTGTTGAGCTTCTGCGGCCAGCTCAGAATACCGTAGGTGCTTCCACTCGTATGCTTCCTCCATGGCGTTCTCCCAGGGTACAGTGAGCTCCACTATGTACACCTTCTTTAAGGAAGGGTACCAGAGGCTGGTTCTGCACCCTGTGAGTATGTGGCGTAGGGAGGCTGGCTTGGTGCACAGGTGGCACGCAGGATCTTCACTGAACCACTGGTGGAGATTGGTTGGTGTTGGTAGGATGTCGTATGTGGCTTTGATGGAAAAGCTCAGGCTCCTCGCATCCATGGCCCATATCTCCCTCCAGCTCAACTTCCTCTTTTCAACTCCTTCCCACCAGGTCCACAGACCCCGTTGACCCAGGGCGATTGCTTTGGCACCTCTTGTCGCCTCCTGCTGGCGCCGCACTTCCTCCACCACCATTTTCCTCCGTGGCACGTCGCACAGTGGCACGTCTCCAAGATGGATGGCGAGTTCCAAAACCTCCTCTGCCTTGCTGAACATTCCCCATGATGTCAGCATGTCTGAGAGCTGCTGTTGCTTCTTCCACTGCTGTTATTGATGTTCACTTATGCCCTGTAGACACAGTTGGTGCGTTGTCCCTAACCACTGGATCTTTAGATTCATTCAAGATCATTTGTAGTCATGTTTTGGTACACTTGAACTCCTCCGTAAGGCTGGTAAAGGGCAGTTTGAGGACACTGTCTCCTTAGAGGCCTATGGTGGTGAGGCAGTGTGGAACTCCAAGCCACTTCTTTATATAAACAGTGACTTGTCTTTCCAGCTTCTCTACCCTTGAGATGGGCACCTCATAGACTGCCAGGGGCCACAGCATCTGGGGTAGTAGACCAAACTGGAAGCACCAGGACTTTATCTTACCAGGTAGTGGAGTGTTGTCAATTACCAGTAGGCCTGTATTGACGTCATTGCAGAATTGCTTCACCTGGTCTTTATCCTTCAGGCTTGCATCATAGCGCCTTCCAAAGCTTTTGACTGGTTGCTCAGATGCAGTGGGGACTGTCTTGTCTCCAATGAAGAAACACAGGTCTTTAAGAACTCCCTTCATCACTGAAATGCTGCGTGACTTAGATGGCTTGATCTTAATTCGGGCCCAACTGATGTTCTCCTCAAGCTTTCTGAGTAACTTCCTGATGCATGGGACGGTGGAAGTCAAGGTTATGATGTCGTCCATGCAGGCTCTTAGAGGAGGGAGGCACCGGCAAGAGCCAAGCCTATGTCCTCCAACCACCGATTTTGAGGCCCGATTGATAACCTCCATCGCCGTGGTGAATGCCAGAGGAGATATACCTACCTACCTTCCAGATGCTGCCATGAGGTAGTAAATTCTGGCGTCAAAAAGCAAACCTGTTGGTCCTGAAAGTAGCCTTTGACCAGGCATGTGATGGTGTCCGGGATGTTAAAGAACTTGAAGACAGTCCAGAGGAGTTTGTGGGGCACTGAGCCGAAGGCATTCTCAAGATCCAAGAACATTGCATAGAGGTCCCTTTTCTCCAGCTTTGCCAGTTGGATCTGGTGCCAGATCATGCCAGCACGTTCTAGGCACCCAGAGGCACCCGATATTCCTGCCTTCTGAACGGATGTGTCCACATACTCATTTCTGTGCAGATACTCGGCCATTCTTTGTACGTTAAGCAAGGCAATTGGGCGGAACTGGCTGATGTTTGCTGCGTCTTTCTCCTTTGGAATAAGGATTCTGCCTTCACTACCTCACATTTTGGGGAAAAAAATGTATATATATATATATATATATATATATATATAACATGATAGAAAATGTTCATGACAAAAAAATATAATATCTAATAATTATATAATATGATATAATGTATAATAAATAAAACTATATAATAATTAATAATACTTAAATTGAATAGACCTTTATTGATCCATTACAAACATATATATGATAGATAAATTATATCAAATATTATATTCTATGGTTTGAAAACTGCTTTAAGAAAACACCAACCACAATAAACATGTTATTGTTAAATAATTATTTTACTCATGTTTCTGTATTAGTGCTTGGTTACTGGTTGTTTACAAATTGTTGTTTACTCATGTTTGTTTGCTTGTTTACAGGTGGTTGTTTACAGATGAAGGTTGAAGGTTCACAGGATGACACTGCGTCCTCTTTGACCTCTGACCCTCCGGTGGCGACGCCACGGGGCGTGGGGTTGTCAGCGTGTGTTCCCG
>CM035784.1:449853-472353 GCA_020466265.1 Siphamia tubifer
TAAACAACATTAGTGCCAAGGCCTCTCCAAACAGGAAGTGCATTAAACCTCCGCTGGCCAATTAAGAGCTGTTTATCTTGTTCCCGTGGTTACGATGGTTCAGGCAGGTGAAGAGAGCGACTGAAGTGGACAATTAACTACACTAGAGTGTTGTGTTAGAGAGGAGGAGGCTCTCCACCTGCATAATGGAAGAAAAGAAAGAAAAGAAAAAGTCAAAACAGGAAAACGCAAAAGTTAATGTTACTCAATTTCTTCAAAGTGAACATTCAGTCCCCATGTCGACTATTAAATGTCTATGATAAAAATGACCAAAATAGTTAATGGCTGTTGTCACTGCTAACTGTGTCTTATCAAACCACTTCCATCAGTTGTTGGGCAGTGTTAGCTGTTAGCAGTGTTAGCAGCTGCTATGTGCAGGTGCACAGCTGTTAGCAATGTTAGCTGTTAGCAGTGTTAGCAGCTACTACGTGCAGGTACACAGCTTTTAGCAGTGTTAGCTGTTAGCAGTGTTAGCGGCTGCTATGTGCAGGTGCACAGCTATTAGCAGTGTTAGCGGCTGCTATGTGCAGGTGCACAGCTGTTAGCAGTGTTAGCGGCTGCTATGTGCAGGTGCACAGCTGTTAGCAGTGTTAGTGGCTGCTATGTGCAGGTGCACAGCTGTTAGCAGTGATAGCGGCTGCTATGTGCAGGTGCACAGCTTTTAGCAGTGTTAGCTGTTAGCAGTGTTAGCGGCTGCTACGTGCAGGTACACAGCTTTTAGCAGTGTTAGCTGCTGTTAGGTGAGTTTTTGATTGACAGTTACTTCCTGTTTCAGATTTGATCTGTTGCTGCCGTCTTTGTTTTAGTCTGATAATGTAAAAATCTGACCTTTGACCTGTGTGTTTTGTGAATGTGTTGTGTGTAGATCATGCTCAGTTCTCTTCATAAATATGAACCTCAGCTTCACATCGTTTGCGTTGGTTCTCGTCATCGTCTGGTTTCCAACGTCTCCTTCACTGAAGCTCAGTTTATCGCTGTCACCGCCTACCAGAACGAAGAGGTACCACCCCTTTACCCATCATGCCTCTGTGTTTCTTTTTTCCTCTCTTTCCTTTTCCCATCATGCCTCTGTGTTTCCTTTATCCTCTCTTTCCTTTTCCCATCATGCCTTTGTGTTTCAGATCACTGCTCTGAAGATCAAATATAACCCGTTCGCTAAAGCCTTCCTGGATGCCAAAGACAGGTTTGACCTTTGACCTTTAACCTTTGACATCATTCTCACATGACCCACAGCTCATATGTGATTGCTGTTCCACAGGAACCCAGGGGGGCGGGGCTTAGGAGAGCCAGCAGAGAGTCGCGTTGGGATTCAACCCTGTGAGTAAACAAACAATGTAAACAAACAATGAAAACAAACAACGAAATCAGACAAACAATGAAATAAACAAAAACAAAGAAAGCAAACGAATGATGAAATAAACAAAAGGGGTGAAAACAAACCATCAAACAATGAAAACAAACAATGACAGCAAACAAACAATGAAAACAAATAAACAGTAACGCTCATCCTCTTCTTCAGGTTGGTCGTTGTGTTCAGCTGGAGGGGGTGGGGCTTTTACCTATGGAAGTCCCCTCCCACTGCAATCCCACCATCACCATGGTTACAAACACCAGGGTTACCATGGAAGACACGCCCCTTACCCCGCCTACCTGTCACACCACTCACACTCATCAGGTGAGTGGGCGGGACCAAGGCTTCTTCAAAAAAACAGTCACCTGTTGTTCTCTCAGATAGGCCACACCCCTTCACCTGTTCTTTTCTCCTCAGTGTGTTTGTCTGAAGGCATTTTAATGGACAGATGGAACTCTTCCTCATCTTCCTCCTCTTCCTCCTCCTCCTCTTCCACCCACCCGCTGATGAGCTCCGCCCCTTCCTCACAGGCTCATCCTCCTGCTAGCTCCAGGTGAGGTCCTTCCTGTGTTTGTTTTTCTGCTATTCACCGTCATGCTAATGCTAATGCTAACTTGTGTGTTCAGTCAGTTTCCGTGTCTGTGGACGGTGGGATGCACTGAGCTTAGCCCCGCCCACTCACCCTGCGCCACTCTCCACGGACCAATCAGCAGCGAGACCATCGTACAGCCGCCCAGTCATGGTCGAGTGGGCGATGTGGGATGGCCTGGCCACGCCCACTCCTTCTGAGCACTGAGAGTGGACTGCTTCCTGGTCCTGGTTCTGGGGCTGGTTCAGATCTTATTTCCTTCTCTTGGATCCTGGTATATGTGTTTTGGTCCTGGATCCTGGGTCCTGGTTCTTGATTCTATAATTTATTTGACCTGAGTTTGACCTTTAACCCCCTTCATTGTCTGCACTTTAACCTTTAATCTTTATGGTGTTCTTTCCATTTCCTGTTTGTTCACTTTTCAAAATAAGATTCACTTTGAACAAAAAAATGATGAAAACTGGGAAAAAATATTCAGATGTTTTATTTTGGTAAACTGGTCCTGGTATCGTCTGGCCCAGGTCCAGGTCCAGGTCTAGTCTTGTCTGGTCCAGGTCCAGGTCTGGTCTGGTCAAGATCCAGTCTTGTCCAGGTTTAGTCTGGGCCAGGTCAAGGTATGGTCTGGTCTCGGTCTAGTTCTGGTCCAGGTCTAGTCTGGTTCTGGTCCAGGTCCGGGTCTAGTTCATCAGTTGTTTCATATCATGTTTTTGTTTAAATATAAAATCACTAATAAAAAAATCTATAATGAATCAGCCTTTAATCAATGATTTTCAACTGGTTTAATTTGTAAACATGTTGAAGTTATTGTTGTTGACGTGTTGGAATAATGTCATATTATTAAATCCAGTTGATGTTTGTTGTGATGATTATGCCATTAAAGTTCTAAAGGTGGTTTGTGTTTGTTTTTGTGTGTTTGTGTGTTTTCATGTTTTTGTACTTTTGTGAGTTGTAATTAGTTTTTGTTTATTTAGTTACAGTTTTGTTAGTTACAATGAAACTCATTAGTTTCCATTTTTGTTATTTTATTTTTGTTTATATTTTATTATTGTCTGACAATGTCATCATGTAAATATATATATGATTAAATAAAGACACAAGGAAAAGACAAGCAAGACAGGTAATAGCTCTGTAGATAATTCTCTGGCGCCACCCTGAGGTAATAGAATATAAACCAACTGCATCAAGAACTTCTGCCCACATGTTGAAGTGGAGCGGAAGTTTTTCTCTAACCCGGAAGTGGTTGTCATAAAATGGCAACAGTCTGAAGAGTGTGGACTGTTTTGTGGAGAACTGTTGAAAAAGCCGCAATATTTGGAAGAAAATCTCCTGTTTGAAGGTCAGTAAATACTGGCGGCAGCATTTAAGCCTCTTTAATATTAAATGATAGTATTTTACCTGTGTTTGTCTGAAAATTGGCGCTGAACACGGGATATTCAAGTAAAGGGAGTATCAGATTTAATCAATTACGTACTAAACTCATTTTTTGCCCAATGAAAAACGCGAGTTTAGTGCAGTGGTATTTGGTATTAAAGGAGTTTTTATTTCTTTGAAGTAATTTCTATCCCAGGGTGTTAGTTTTTTATTTATTCGAAGGAAACTGGAGATAAATCGGCTCATTAAACCTTTAATTTTTACTTAGTTAAAGGCTATACTTATGGTGTTAATTATTAAACTCAATGGACTGAAAAGTAGGTAAAATGGTCAGGTAGAACATTTACAGGTCAATGACGTTAGATTAATATGTTTTAATAATAAATAATCTGCATAAACGCCGCATCCATGGGGGCCGCCATTTTAGTTTAACAATCTGTGTGACGTCACAACGGTCAAGATGGCTCTAATGCACGTTTTCCCCCCTAAAATGTTATTTTGTCGTCTGCAAAATGTATATAAAGTACAGTATTTAATATGTACATTTAGCAATTAATTTTAAGGAATTATATAAAGTCGTTTTTTTTATCACAATTTGACTTTTCATCTCATAATGTTGACTTTTTGTCTCATCAGTAGCTCATCCGGACGTGAGCTCCTGCCATCGCGCTTCGTCCATGGCCGTCATCCACAATTCCCTAAAGCACAGGTGTCAAACTCCAGTCCTCGAGGGCCGGTGTCCTGCAGGTTTTAGATATTTCCCTCTTCCATGTGATTCAGTTTAACCCTTTAACTCCTGACAACTAACAAAATAACTGGTAACATGAGCAAAGTAAAGACACGAATGACAGAAAATCAAAGAAAAATACTAACATTTGAAAAAACAAAATGTAGAAAAATAAACAAAACAAAGAATATTTACAAAATGACAAATAATGTGGAAAATTTTGAAAAAAAAATTAAAGATGAAAACGTGTATTGAAATTTGGTCCCGACTATTTTAATTTTGCCTTTAAAAAATGTTGTAATAAAAAAATAAATGAAATAAATAAACTTGCCTTTTCAGTGCACAAAACTGAAAGGAAAACGGTTGAATTTTTCTGAATATTTAAACTAAATCATCCATTCAGAACGCATCAGTGCTGACATTTAAAGAGTTAATAATCAGCTCCTCATCAGACTGATAATGATGTAATGACCTCCAGGTGAAATGGAAGAGAGAAACATCTAAAACATGTAGGACCCCGGCCCTCGAGGACCGCAGTTTGACACCCCTGCCCTAAAGTCACTTATCCTCCTTCAATCTCAACGGGTTTCAATTCTAATTTTATGATCTATTGAATGACTCCCTTTTGTTGATAACAAGATATCACAGCTGTGAAGACCTGATGGACACACAAATTGGATCTATGTTTTTGACTTTTTATCTCATAATTTGTATTTATTATCTTATCTTATTTATTATCACTGAACTGAAACACTGTCCAAACATGTTTTTTCAGGTTAAAGAGGGCGGAACACACGCCATGGCTCACATCACTATCAACCAGTACCTGCAGCAGGTGACCTCTGACCCCTTCACATTCACCTATGACCTCGCTGTTGACCTCTGACCTTTGTCCCCTGTCTTCCACCTTCTTTCCTCTGACCCCTTCACATTCACCTCTGACACCTACCCATTGGCCTCTGACCCCTCTGTCTGTTGACCTTTGACATCAGTCCCCTGTCTTCTGACCTGTCCTCGACCCCTGTCCTCTAACCCCTAACCTCTGCCTTCGGCCGGTAGCAGTGAAGGGGGCGGGGCTTGTGGAATGAGACTAAGTCGACTGTTCAAGTTGACATTCAGAATTTTTTATTCGATTGATCTTCGTCCTCATCTCTCCCTTCAGGTTTACGAGGCCATCGATAACCGCGAAGGTCCGTTCTGCGCCGAGCTGCTCTCCTTCAAACACCCTCACGTGGCCAACCCTCGACTCCAGGTAAGGCTACGCCCCACTTGAGGTAGACTCCTCCCTTTCCCTGTGGTCACATGACTGGTTGTGTTCCAGTTGTCCAGTCCAGAGGAGAAGTGTCAGCAGGTCCTGGAGCCGCCGTATGATGAGATGGTCGCCGCCCACCTCAGGTAAGCCCCGTCCCCTCCAGCCCTCTGGTTTTAACGGTCGGTTGATGACTGACGGGTGGCGACGTGTTCTCGGCAGGTGCACCTACGCTGCCGCCAATCATGACTTTGTGGAGGCGTACAAGTTCCAGACGCTAGTGGTTCAATATCCTTTAACTGTTTTTATTACCCACAATGCATCAGTAGTCTTTTTATTACCCACAATGCATAAGTTGTCCTTAACCGCCACACATCCTTCCTCAGGGCGTTCCAGTCACATAAGGAGGAGAACTGGTGAGGATGGGAGGGGGCGTGGTTTAGTGTATGGGGGCGGGGCAGTGACATGTGTTTGTGTTCCAGGGCTCTGCCGCTGATGTTCACTGTTACACTGGACCTGCGGATCTTTGCTAATAATGTGAGAACACACACACGCATGCACACACACACACACATACAGCCAGCCTAACCATTGACCTTTGACCTCTCTGTTCAGGCAGAGCAGCAGCTGCAGCAGAAGGGCAAAGGTCAACCTGGAGAAATGATGGAGAAGGCTGCAGAACAACTGATGAGCTGTTTTAGAGTCTGTGCTAGTGACAAGTACTGAGTACACACTGAGTACACACAACATTAAATAAAGAGTGGGTGTGGTTTGTGTGTTGAGTGGGTGTGGTTTGTATCGTTTTAGTCGTGCTGGGATCGAAGACTCTAAAAAATGGGGGATGATGTTTCTGAGCAACCAGCTGTTCAAGATCTACTTCAAGGTAAAAGGGGACAGGGCTCCACCCTCCCACGGGCTGGAAAATCGCCCTAGCGCCCGGCCCCGCCTCCTGATGCCGCCATTGACTGCTTGTGTTTTCAGATCAACAAGCTCCACCTGTGTAAACCTCTGATCAGAGCCATCGACAGTTCCAACCTGAAGAACGACTACAGCCCCGCCCAGAAGGTCACCTACCGCTACTACGTAGGCCGCAAAGCCATGTTCGACAGCGACTACAAACCAGGTGACGCTGCCGCAGACCACCTGGGTTAACGTTAGACATAGTCAGACTAGGCGGTTGCCTAGGCAACCAGATGTCCCACAGAATTAGAATATTAAGATATTTTACCTGATAGTTTAGACTTTTATCTGATCATTTAGACTCTTTTAAAGTTTGAATTATTAGAATAATAGTGTGTTTTGTTCTGTTCCAACTCATCAATGTTTATAGTTATTGTTAGTGTTTATCTTCACTTAATGCTCCTTATAATCCACTTCACCTTATAGTGTGAAAATACAGTAAATAAATCATTAAAGTTAACATTGACACTGATTATTCATAGACACTCAGTACGTACTCCATCAGATGTAGGACACTATGTTTACACGTGATCATTTAGAATTACACTAAAAGGAAAGAGGGGTGTTGGCCTAATATTGGCTTAGTGTTGGCCTAGTGTTGGCTTAGTGTTGGGCTAGGGTTGGGCTAGGGTTGGCCTAGGGTTGGCCTAGGGTTGGCCTAGTGTTGGCCTAGTGTTGGCTTAGTGTTGGCTTAGTGTTGGCTTAGTGTTGGCCTAGTGTTGGCCTAGTGTTGGCCTAGTGTTGGCCTAGTGTTGGCCTAGGGTTGGCCTAGTGTTGGCTTAGTGTTGGCCTAGGGTTGGCCTAGGGTTGGCCTAGGGTTGGCTTAGTGTTGGCCTAGTGTTGGCCTAGGGTTGGCCTAGTGTTGGCCTAGGGTTGGCCTAGTGTTGGCCTAGGGTTGGCCTAGTGTTGGCCTAGTGTTGGCCTAGTGTTGGCCTAGTGTTGGCCTAGTGTTGGCCTAGGGTTGGCTTAGTGTTGGCCTAGGGTTGGCCTAGGGTTGGCTTAGTGTTGGCCTAGGGTTGGCTTAGTGTTGGCTTAGTGTTGGCCTAGTGTTGGCCTAGGGTTGGCCTAGGGTTGGCTTAGTGTTGGCCTAGGGTTGGCTTAGTGTTGGCCTAGTGTTGGCCTAGGGTTGGCCTAGTGTTGGCCTAGTACCCTAACCGTCCACATGTCTCTGTTTACAGCTGAGGAGTGTCTGTCCTACTCCTTCCACCACTGCCATCGCTCCAGCCAGAAGAACAAGAGGATGATCCTCATCTACCTGCTGCCTGTCAAGATGCTACTGGTGACTGACACGCCTGGGTTCTGCGCGCTTTACGCCTCTATGTCTGTTGTACACATGCTTTATGCCTGCTTTACACACTCCTTACACACTCTTTACGTCTACTGTACACACTCTTTACGTCTACTGTACACACTCTTTACGTCTACTGTACACACTCTTTACGTCTACTGTACACACTCTTTACGTCTACTGTACACACTCTTTACGTCTACTGTACACACTCTTTACGTCTACTGTACACACTCTTTACACACTCTTTACGTCTACTGTACACACTCTTTACACACTCTTTACGCCTGGTTTAATTCATTTTAAAATTTGCCGTCCTTTCCAGGGTCACATGCCAACTTCTCAGCTCCTCAGGAAATACGACCTCATGCAGTTTTCTGATGTCACCAAAGCTGTGAGGTAAAGTGGGGGTGGGGGGCTTATGGTGTCGTCAAAGGGTCGTTACGGTGTAGTCTCTCTCACAGTGAGGGCAACTTGCTGCTGCTTCACACGGCTCTGTCCAAACACGAGACCTTCTTCATCCGCTGTGGGATCTTCCTCATCCTGGAGAAGCTGAAGATCATCACCTACAGGAACCTTTTCAAGAAAGTGTGAGTCTTTTGAGCAATAGAAGAGCAGTAAAGGGTCAGAAAACTACCCACGTTTGTCTACGTTCCACAAATGGGTACCTTCAGTTATATTAATGTGTGTTGTGTTCAGGTACCTACTGTTAAAAACACACCAGTTACCATTAGATGGCTTCAGTTATATTAATGTGTGTTGTGTTCAGGTACCTACTGTTAAAAATACACCAGTTACCATTAGATGGCTTCAGTTATATTAATGTGTGTTGTGTTCAGGTACCTACTGTTAAAAATACACCAGTTACCATTAGATGGCTTCAGTTATATTAATGTGTGTTGTGTTCAGGTACCTACTGTTAAAAATACACCAGTTACCATTAGATGGCTTCAGTTATATTAATGTGTGTTGTGTTCAGGTACCTACTGTTAAAAACACACCAGTTACCATTAGATGGCTTCAGTTATATTAATGTGTGTTGTGTTCAGGTACCTACTGTTAAAAATACACCAGTTACCATTAGATGGCTTCAGTTATATTAATGTGTGTTGTGTTCAGGTACCTACTGTTAAAAACACACCAGTTACCATTAGATGGCTTCAGTTATATTAATGTGTGTTGTGTTCAGGTACCTACTGTTAAAAATACACCAGTTACCATTAGATGGCTTCAGTTATATTAATGTGTGTTGTGTTCAGGTACCTACTGTTAAAAATACACCAGTTACCATTAGATGGCTTCAGTTATATTAATGTGTGTTGTGTTCAGGTACCTACTGTTAAAAATACACCAGTTACCATTAGATGGCTTCAGTTATATTAATGTGTGTTGTGTTCAGGTACCTACTGTTAAAAACACACCAGTTACCATTAGATGGCTTCAGTTATATTAATGTGTGTTGTGTTCAGGTACCTACTGTTAAAAATACACCAGTTACCATTAGATGGCTTCAGTTATATTAATGTGTGTTGTGTTCAGGTACCTACTGTTAAAAATACACCAGTTACCATTAGATGGCTTCAGTTATATTAATGTGTGTTGTGTTCAGGTACCTACTGTTAAAAACACACCAGTTACCATTAGATGGCTTCAGTTATATTAATGTGTGTTGTGTTCAGGTACCTACTGTTAAAAACACACCAGTTACCATTAGATGGCTTCAGTTATATTAATGTGTGTTGTGTTCAGGTACCTACTGTTAAAAACACACCAGTTACCATTAGATGGCTTCAGTTATATTAATGTGTGTTGTGTTCAGGTACCTACTGTTAAAAACACACCAGTTACCATTAGATGGCTTCAGTTATATTAATGTGTGTTGTGTTCAGGTACCTACTGTTAAAAATACACCAGTTACCATTAGATGGCTTCAGTTATATTAATGTGTGTTGTGTTCAGGTACCTACTGTTAAAAACACACCAGTTACCATTAGATGGCTTCAGTTATATTAATGTGTGTTGTGTTCAGGTACCTACTGTTAAAAACACACCAGTTACCATTAGATGGCTTCAGTTATATTAATGTGTGTTGTGTTCAGGTACCTACTGTTAAAAACACACCAGTTACCATTAGATGGCTTCAGTTATATTAATGTGTGTTGTGTTCAGGTACCTACTGTTAAAAACACACCAGTTACCATTAGATGGCTTCAGTTATATTAATGTGTGTTGTGTTCAGGTACCTACTGTTAAAAACACACCAGTTACCATTAGATGGCTTCAGTTATATTAATGTGTGTTGTGTTCAGGTACCTACTGTTAAAAACACACCAGTTACCATTAGATGCCTTCCTCGTTGCTCTGAAGTTGATGCAGGTCGAGGACGTGGATGTGGATGAAGTTCAGTGCATTCTGGCAAATCTGATCTATATGGTGAGTCTAACCCAGGGGTCTGCAACCCTGGTCCTAGAGAGCCACTATCCTGCATGTTTTAGATGTTTCCCTCTTCCAACACAGCTGACAGACATTATCAGTCTTCTGCACAGCTTGATCATTGGCTGATCATCTGAATCAGGTGTGTTGGAAGAAGGAAAACTCTAAAACATGCAGGATAGCGGCTCTCTAGGACCACGGTTGCAGACCCCTGGTCTAACCTGTTCACTACACTTTACCAGGTGATGTCTGACTCCTCCCCTTTCCTTTAACTCCTCCTCTTTTGTCTTTCAGGGTCATATCAAAGGCTACATTTCTCATCAGCACCAGAAGCTCGTGGTTAGTAAGCAGAATCCTTTCCCTCCACTGTCCTCTGTCTCTTAGACTACGTTACCCACAGTCCCGTCTGGTGCCGGTGCTTCACATCATCTTCACTTTTTTTTCCTATTATTTTCTTTGATGAATAAAAAAGATGGATTTTTGTACAAGGTGTTATTTGTTTTTTACTGGAGTGTGTTCTTCAACCTGTGTGAGGTAGTAGAGTCATTAAATGGGTAAAGTGTGATTTAAAAAGTCCACATGGTGATTTAAAAAGTCCACATGGTGATTTAAAAAGTCCACATGGTGATTTAAAAAGTCCACATGGTGATTTAAAAAGTCCACATGGTGATTTAAAAAGTCCACATGGTGATTTAAAAAGTCCACATGGTGATTTAAAAAGTCCACATGGTGATTTAAAAAGTCCACATGGCGATTTAAAAAGTCCACATAGGGAGATAAAAAGATGAAGATTTAATGTCTGTTTCAGTAATAATGGAGGATATAAATTAGGCTTTAGAGTGAGAAACCACAAAACTACAAATGCACTTGGAGACTCCAACCAGTTTTAACACAATTTATTAACAACTGTTCCGTTGTTCACCAGGTGGAACTGGTCACTGTTAGCAACAGTAACAGAATGGACGTCAGGGTACAGGCCACCGTTGGCAACGGTAACTAGGGTACAGGTCACCGTAACTAGGGTTGACCAAAACCATTTCTACTGTTGGACCTCTGACCAAAACCAACTGGATGAAGGAACCTCTGAAGCGTTTGGTCGAGGTCTATATCTGAAAAACTGGAGGGTGTGATAGTTTTCTTGGTGCCTGATGTGAAGGGGTTCAGGTGGTTAGGGGCGGGGTCAGGCAAAGGGAGTAGGACATAGAAGACTGATTAGTTGTGGACAAGGAAGTCAAAGTGACGCAGGACAATGAAGGGAGGACACAGGTGGGACGTATGAGGTCACAGGTGGGACATGAGGACACAGGTGGGACATATGAGGACAAATGAATGAGGAGTAGACACACCAGAGACAGGAAGTCAGGTAGACAAAATAAAAGCCCCAAACACAACAGAAAAAGGAAGAATCACCAACACTTCAAACTCTGGGACAAATGACCCAGACTGGACCACCAGATGACCTGGACAAGACCAGACTGGACCGGACCTTCAATCAGAACCATGTGAACTTGGACAACTTGTTTGGGTTTGTTTGGACTGGTAGGTTAGATGCCCTACTGTCTGTTAGTGGTTTTCAGGGTAGTCCCTGATCCTGGTGGTCATGTGGTCTTCAGGGTAGCTCCTGACCCGGGGGGTCATGTGGACTTCAGGGTAGTCCCTGACCTGGGGGGTTATGTGGTCCTGGTTCTCCTGCAGCTTGGGCTGGATCCAGTTCAGGTGCCGGGACAGTTTGGTGAACACCATACCGTGGTGTTCTCCGCAGACTCCAGTCGTGGAGGTCAGAATCCCCGTCAGGTACATGATGCCCTGCTCCTCCGTGGCAACAGGTGTCCCTGGCAACGGTGTTCCACAGTCTCCACCACTAACCTCTGACCTCTGAGGGTGGGACTGTGGACTACTGGAGGGTCTGGTGCTGGGGTCTGCATGGGCACCAGCAGGATCAGTTTGGACTGGTTTTCGGTCCTTAGATGGACCCAAGTCCCTAAAGAAGAAGAAGTAAGTAGTTATTGAAGCATTAAAAAGGGTTCGACCAGTACCCGCAGAACCAGGACCAGTACCCACAGAACCAGGACTGGGACCAGAAGAACCAGGACTGGTACCAACAGGACCAGTACCAGCAGAACCAAACAAGCTGCCTGTGATGAATGTGCATCCAAACATCTTTATGTGAACATTTCGTGTTCAGTGTGGTGGTACCATGAAGCCTAGTTTAAACCTCTAGAACCAGACTAAAGTGGTCTTTCTGTTCCTGACGTTGGTCCTGGATCTGGTATTTCTGCCTCTATTATGGATGTTGGTTTAAATCCTCTAGGGGTGCTAAGGAGTCCCATTGCTGAGGGTTCAATAATTTGAGTGTATTTACTGTGGAGACGTGAACAACTGAGCCTTCAAACACACAGCTGATGGATTATGGGATGTTCAGGCCTCTGGAACGACCCCTGCTCATTTTTGATGTGCGAGTCCTGTGACATATCAGTCCTGTGCCAAATTCCTGTTTCTTTGGACTTGATTCTCAGATGACCCCAGGTCACTGTCCATGTCCTTCAGCTGTTTATGTCCAGACATCCTCACATCATGCAGATGGGTCAGGGTTCAGATGGATATGTCCTCTGACCTTTTTACTAATTCTATCCTCCATTTTTTGTGGGTGGAATTCTAAAATGTTTCACTTTGGCCTTTCTACTGCCCCCAGAGTTTCCTGTGGTATTGGTCCGTTTGTCCCAGATCTCAGCAGATTGGCTAAGCTCTGGATCAACGGACAACCTGGCGGATGGAACCGGATGAAACGTCAGTTCCCGTAATTATTGGAGGGTTTAAATTAGGATTGAGGCAGCACCTAACGTGGGCTGCAGGACCTGAACTTGGTTTTATAGAGACCAGTGGAAGTCACCTGTCTGAGATGTTATATGATATGGAGATGTCATATGATATGATGATGTCATGTGATCTTCTTCGGCGATATCTCGGGTCTCAGCATCTATGTCCATGTCAGAAGAGCCCTCAGTTACTGTCGAGGACGGTGTCGGGGTCTTATGTGGCTGCTCAGGCCCAGAGCAGAATGAAACATTCCTGAACACCTTGTGCATGGTAGGGTGGGAGGTGGTCGTGGAAGGAGGAGCCGCTCTTTGCATTGCAGTCTTCAGGTCTCTGCTGCCGACTGTTGCTGAATCTTCATGTGAGTGGTACCCTGTGTGGTAATGCGCCGCCACTCGGCTCCGTTCCTCAGCAAGGGACTCCCATTTAGCATGGTCGATATTGCAGCGTAGGACTGTGTCCCTTAGTGGGTCCCGAAATCAGCGCTGAGGTACACCTCTGGATCTTGTACCAAATTCAAGTTGTGAAAACAGGATTTGGGGGGGGGTAGTTGGGTTTTGGTTATTCTCCTGACGTGTCCTGACCAACAAAGACGATGTCGTGCCACCGTGGACTCGATACTGGGGAGTTTGGCTTGAAGGAGAACAGATTCATTGGAAACACGGTCTTGTCATTCGATCTTCAAGAACCCACAGAGTTTCTGCTGTTGGAAGTGCCCCAGTTCCTTTATGTCACTCCTCTATAGAACCCATAGCTCAGAGCCATAAAGGACGGTGGAAAGAACAATGGCTCGGAAAACCAACATCTTCGTCTGTAGGCTGAGGTCATGGTTTAACAAAACAAGCTTGGAGATCCTGGCAATGTTGCTCGTGTCTGGGGCGTGTTGGCCTGGAGCCTGCTGCTCATGTCATTTGATATGATTTTGTCATGTGATGTCAAATGCAGTACCATCATGTACTTCAGGGTTCCCAAATGGGCGGCTCACGGGCCGGGACACAGACTGGCCCACACCAACTTGTGAGCAAAAATGATTATTTTTTAAAAATATTGTGGCAGTGCAGCATTAGTGCCGTCATCTCTGCCCTGCGTGTGTTTTTATTTTTTCTTGTCTTTTTTTTTTTTTTGGAGTGTGTGAAGCTTGGCTCTCCTGCGACATATGTGTAAACTGGACACTGTCATCTGGACCTTTCCTCACTACTCACTACTATTTCCCCATGTGCTGGGCGTCTGGAGGTGCGGGGACACACACACACCTGCTGCAGAACCGGACCACTAACGACCACTAACCAGAACACATGATGTCGGACCAAACCATTGACTTAAGTTTGATGTTTGTTCCATGTAAATATTGAAGATTGTGTGTTAAAGGATGTGTATGTCCATGGGTGGAGCTGAGGGATATTTAAAGGGGAGCTTTTCCCAGTAGTGTGGGGGGTTGGAGTTGAGTTCTGCAGATTTTGAGAGATTTGAATTTGAAGTTGAAGTAAGAGTGTGGTTGAAATCAGTTTTTTTAGTGCTGAATGGCAAAAGAGGCCAACTTTATTTTATAGTGTTTTCAGATCTCTTGAAACAATTTTTTCTTTTTCCTGTTTTATTTTTTGTAGTTTTTCACTGTAAAAACTGTGCACTCCTCATCACTGCTGGTTTTGGACTTGGGTGAAAATAAATGAAAAACCACTGAAGTCAAACCAACCCTTGACAAATATATATATATATATATATATATATATATATATATATATATATATATATATATATATATATATATATATATATATATATTAGTATTTATTATTTAAGTATGTCCAACTGGCTGGGGTGGGGTTGTTGTGGCGTCCCTGTCCCTGCTGCCGTGTTCCCCACAGGTGCTGTGGCCCTCGGCTTGCAGCCCAGGTCAGAATTTGGCCCTTGATGAAATCTAATTGGGGAACCCTGATGTACTAGAAGGAACCTTCCTCGGGGATCAATAAGGTACTATCCAATCAAATCTAAAAGGCCTACCTCTGAACTGTCATTTGGGTTGCATCCCGGTCCTGGTTGTGGTTCCTCATGCAGAACATTTTGTTGCTCAGCGGATGCGTCAGGTTCAGGTCTTGGCGACACTCCTCCAGCGTCATGTACACTAGGCTCCGTGACCCCTGAGTAACCCCTGACCTCCCAAAATGCATCAGGACATTCTCGCTGAAGTCCTTGGTAGGAAGGCACAGGTGTATGAGGGCGGAGCTGAAGTTGAGGGGGCGGGGCATCAGGAGCAGAGCCAGGTCGTAGTCGTGGCGGTGGAAGTGGAAGCGCTGGTGGACGTAGACCGCCCACACGGGGACCACCCCCTGCTGCTTACCTAGGAAACCACGTACACGCACACTTTAGAAGAGTAAGCCACGCCCCCTCGTAGAACCAGTGTGACGCAGATGGCGAATGTCAGTACCAAAACGCACGAAGACATCTGATGGTTGCAGCAGGGGTGTCAGTCTCGAGACCAAACAGCGTGCTGACGTCAGGACAGACTGATGGTTCAGGACCACGCCCCCACAAAGCTCCTCCCCCTTTTGGTTCAATAGCACCACCTACAGATGATGACAAACACACAGTCTGTAGTGGTTTATAGTTGTCTGTAGTGGTCTACAGTGTCTGTAGTGGTCTTTAGCGATCTGTAGTAGTTGTCTGTAGCAGTCCGTAGTGGTCTCTAGTAGTCTTTAGTGGCCTATTGAAGTGGTCTGTAGTAGTCTGTAGTCATCTATAGTGGTCTGTAGTGATCTGTTGTATTAGTCTTTAATGGTCTATAGTAGTCTTTAGTTGTCTGTTGTAGTAGTCTGTAGTGGTCGTTATTGATCTGTAGTGGTCTGTTCAGTAGTCTGTAGTGGTCTATAGTAGTCCGTAGTTGTCTGTTGTAGTAGTCTGTAGTAGTCGTTATTGATCTGTAGCTGTCTGTTCAGTAGTCTTTAGTGGTTTGTTGTAGTGGTCTGTAGTGATCTGTTGTAGTAGTCTGTAGTGATCATGAGTGGTCTGTTGTAGTAGTCTGTTGTAGTCGTTAGTGGTCTGTTCTAGTAGTCTGTAGTGGTCATTAGTGGTCTGTTGTAGTAGTCTGTAGTGGTCGTTAGTGGTCTGTACCAGTAGTCTGTAGTGGTCTGTTGTAGTAGTCTGTAGTGGTCGTTAGTGGTCTGTTCCAGTAGTCTGTATTGGTCTGTTCTAGTAGTCTGTAGTGGTCTGTTGTAGTAGTTTGTAGTGGTCGTTAGTGGTCTGTTCCAGTAGTCTGTAGTGGTCTGTTGTAGTAGTCTGTAGTGGTCGTTAGTGGTCTGTTCTTGTAGTCTGTAGTGGTCTGTTGTAGTAGTCTGTAGTGGTCATTAGTGGTCTGTTGTAGTAGTCTGTAGTGGTCATTAGTGGTCTGGTGTAGTAGTCTGTAGTGGTCATAAGTAGTCTGTAGTGGTCTGTTGTAGTAGTCTGTTGTAGTTGTTAGTGGTCTGTTGTAGTAGTCTGTAGTGGTCATTAGTGATCTGTTGTAGTCCTTAGTGGTCTGTTGTAGTAGTCTGTAGTGGTCATTAGTGGTCTGTTGTAGTCGTTAGTGGTCTGTTTTAGTTGTTAGTGGTCTGTTGTAGTAGTCTGTAGTGGTCATTAGTGATCTGTTGTAGTCCTTAGTGGTCTGTTGTAGTAGTCTGTAGTGGTCATTAGTGGTCTGTTTTAGTAGTCTGTTGTAGTCGTTAGTGGTCTGTTGTAGTAGTCTGTTGTAGTTGTTAGTGGTCTGTTGTAGTAGTCTGTTGTAGTCGTTAGTGGTCTGTTCTAGTAGTCTGTAGTGGTCATTAGTAGTCTGTAGTGGTCATTAGTAGTCTGTAGTGGTCGTTAGTGGTCTGTACCAGTGGTCTGTAGTGGTCTGTTGTAGTAGTCTGTAGTGTCGTTAGTGGTCTGTTCCAGTAGTCTGTATTGGTCTGTTCTAGTAGTCTGTAGTGGTCTGTTGTAGTAGTTTGTAGTGGTCGTTAGTGGTCTGTTCCAGTAGTCTGTAGTGGTCTGTTGTAGTAGTCTGTAGTGGTCATTAGTGGTCTGTTCTAGTAGTCTGTAGTGGTCATTAGTGGTCTGTTCTAGTAGTCTGTAGTGGTCTGTTGTAGTAGTCTGTAGTGGTCGTTAGTGGTCTGTTCTTGTAGTCTGTAGTGGTCATTAGTGGTCTGTTGTAGTAGTGGTCATTAGTGGTCTGTTCTAGTAGTCTGTAGTGGTCATTAGTGGTCTGTTGTAGTAGTCTGTAGTGGTCATTAGTGGTCTGTTCTAGTAGTCTGTAGTGGTCTGTTGTAGTAGTCTGTAGTGGTCGTTAGTGGTCTGTTCTTATAGTCTGTAGTGGTCATTAGTGGTCTGTTGTAGTAGTGGTCATTAGTGGTCTGTTCTAGTAGTCTGTAGTGGTCATTAGTGGTCTGTTGTAGTAGTCTGTAGTGGTCATTAGTGGTCTGGTGTAGTAGTCTGTAGTGGTCATAAGTAGTCTGTAGTGGTCTGTTGTAGTAGTCTGTTGTAGTCGTTAGTGGTCTGTTGTAGTTGTTAGTGGTCTGTTGTAGTAGTCTGTAGTGGTCATTAGTGATCTGTTGTAGTCCTTAGTGGTCTGTTGTAGTAGTCTGTAGTGGTCATTAGTGGTCTGTTTTAGTAGTCTGTTGTAGTCGTTAGTGGTCTGTTGTAGTAGTCTGTAGTAGTTGTTAGTGGTCTGTAGTAGTTGTTAGTGGTCTGTTGTAGTTGTTAGTGGTCTGTTGTAGTAGTCTGTAGTGGTCATTAGTGGTCTGTTGTAGTCGTTAGTGGTCTGTTGTAGTCGTTAGTGGTCTGTTGTAGTAGTCTGTTGTAGCCGTTATTGATCTGTTGTAGTAGTCTGTTGTAGTCGTTAGTGGTCTGTTGTAGTAGTCTGTTGTAGTCGTTAGTGGTCTGTTGTAGTAGTCTGTTGTAGTTGTTAGTGGTCTGTTGTAGTAGTCTGTAGTAGTTGTTAGTGGTCTGTAGTAGTTGTTAGTGGTCTGTTGTAGTAGTCTGTAGTAGTTGTTAGTGGTCTGTTGTAGTAGTCTGTAGTAGTTGTTAGTGGTCTGTTGTAGTAGTCTGTAGTAGTTGTTAGTGGTCTGTTGTAGTAGTCTAGTAGTTGTTAGTGGTCTGTAGTGGTCGTTAGTGGTCTGTTGTAGTAGTCTGTTGTAGTCGTTAGTGGTCTGTTGTAGTAGTCTGTTGTAGTCGTTAGTGGTCTGTTGTAGTAGTCTGTTGTAGTTGTTAGTGGTCTGTTGTAGTAGTCTGTAGTAGTTGTTAGTGGTCTGTAGTAGTTGTTAGTGGTCTGTTGTAGTAGTCTGTAGTAGTTGTTAGTGGTCTGTTGTAGTAGTCTAGTAGTTGTTAGTGGTCTGTTGTAGTAGTCTGTAGTAGTTGTTAGTGGTCTGTTGTAGTAGTCTGTAGTAGTTGTTAGTGGTCTGTTGTAGTAGTCTGTAGTAGTTGTTAGTGGTCTGTTGTAGTAGTCTAGTAGTTGTTAGTAGTCTGTAGTGGTCATTAGTGGTCTGTTGTAGTAGTGGTCATTAGTGGTCTGTTGTAGTAGTCTGTAGTGGTCATTAGTGGTCTGTTCTAGTAGTCTGTAGTGGTCTGTTGTAGTAGTCTGTAGTGGTCGTTAGTGGTCTGTTCTTGTAGTCTGTAGTGGTCATTAGTGGTCTGTTGTAGTAGTGGTCATTAGTGGTCTGTTCTAGTAGTCTGTAGTGGTCATTAGTGGTCTGTTGTAGTAGTCTGTAGTGGTCATTAGTGGTCTGTTGTAGTAGTCTGTAGTGGTCGTTAGTGGTCTGTTCTTGTAGTCTGTAGTGGTCATTAGTGGTCTGTTGTAGTAGTGGTCATTAGTGGTCTGTTCTAGTAGTCTGTAGTGGTCTGTTGTAGTAGTCTGTTGTAGTCGTTAGTGGTCTGTTGTAGTAGTCTGTTGTAGTTGTTAGTGGTCTGTTGTAGTAGTCTGTAGTGGTCATTAGTGATCTGTTGTAGTTGTTAGTGGTCTGTTGTAGTAGTCTGTAGTGGTCATTAGTGGTCTGTTGTAGTTGTTAGTGGTCTGTTGTAGTAGTCTGTAGTGGTCATTAGTGATCTGTTGTAGTCCTTAGTGGTCTGTTGTAGTAGTCTGTAGTGGTCATTAGTGGTCTGTTGTAGTTGTTAGTGGTCTGTTGTAGTAGTCTGTAGTGGTCATTAGTGATCTGTTGTAGTCCTTAGTGGTCTGTTGTAGTAGTCTGTAGTGGTCGTTAGTGGTCTGTTCCAGTAGTCTGTATTGGTCTGTTCTAGTAGTCTGTAGTGGTCTGTTGTAGTAGTTTGTAGTGGTCGTTAGTGGTCTGTTCTTGTAGTCTGTAGTGGTCATTAGTGGTCTGTTGTAGTAGTGGTCATTAGTGGTCTGTTGTAGTAGTCTGTAGTGGTCATTAGTGGTCTGGTGTAGTAGTCTGTAGTGGTCATAAGTAGTCTGTAGTGGTCTGTTGTAGTAGTCTGTTGTAGTAGTCTGTTGTAGTTGTTAGTGGTCTGTTGTAGTAGTCTGTAGTGGTCATTAGTGATCTGTTGTAGTCCTTAGTGGTCTGTTGTAGTAGTCTGTAGTGGTCATTAGTGGTCTGTTGTAGTCGTTAGTGGTCTGTTTTAGTTGTTAGTGGTCTGTTGTAGTAGTCTGTAGTGGTCATTAGTGATCTGTTGTAGTCCTTAGTGGTCTGTTGTAGTAGTCTGTAGTGGTCATTAGTGGTCTGTTTTAGTAGTGGTCATTAGTGGTCTGTTGTAGTAGTCTGTAGTGGTCATTAGTGGTCTGGTGTAGTAGTCTGTAGTGGTCATAAGTAGTCTGTAGTGGTCTGTTGTAGTAGTCTGTTGTAGTAGTCTGTTGTAGTTGTTAGTGGTCTGTTGTAGTAGTCTGTAGTGGTCATTAGTGATCTGTTGTAGTCCTTAGTGGTCTGTTGTAGTAGTCTGTAGTGGTCATTAGTGGTCTGTTGTAGTCGTTAGTGGTCTGTTTTAGTTGTTAGTGGTCTGTTGTAGTAGTCTGTAGTGGTCATTAGTGATCTGTTGTAGTCCTTAGTGGTCTGTTGTAGTAGTCTGTAGTGGTCATTAGTGGTCTGTTTTAGTAGTCTGTTGTAGTCGTTAGTGGTCTGTTGTAGTAGTCTGTTGTAGTTGTTAGTGGTCTGTTGTAGTAGTCTGTTGTAGTCGTTAGTGGTCTGTAGTGGTCATTAGTAGTCTGTAGTGGTCATTCGTAGTCTGTAGTGGTCATTAGTAGTCTGTAGTGGTCGTTAGTGGTCTGTACCAGTAGTCTGTAGTGGTCTGTTGTAGTAGTCTGTAGTGTCGTTAGTGGTCTGTTCCAGTAGTCTGTAGTGGTCTGTTGTAGTAGTTTGTAGTGGTCTGTTGTAGTAGTTTGTAGTGGTCGTTAGTGGTCTGTTCCAGTAGTCTGTAGTGGTCTGTTGTAGTAGTCTGTAGTGGTCATTAGTGGTCTGTTGTAGTAGTCTGTAGTGGTCATTAGTGGTCTGTTCTAGTAGTCTGTAGTGGTCATTAGTGGTCTGTTCTAGTAGTCTGTAGTGGTCTGTTGTAGTAGTCTGTAGTGGTCGTTAGTGGTCTGTTCTTGTAGTCTGTAGTGGTCATTAGTGGTCTGTTGTAGTAGTGGTCATTAGTGGTCTGTTCTAGTAGTCTGTAGTGGTCATTAGTGGTCTGTTGTAGTAGTCTGTAGTGGTCATTAGTGGTCTGTTCTAGTAGTCTGTAGTGGTCTGTTGTAGTAGTCTGTAGTGGTCATTAGTGGTCTGTTGTAGTAGTGGTCATTAGTGGTCTGTTGTAGTAGTCTGTAGTGGTCATTAGTGGTCTGGTGTAGTAGTCTGTAGTGGTCATAAGTAGTCTGTAGTGGTCTGTTGTAGTAGTCTGTTGTAGTCGTTAGTGGTCTGTTGTAGTAGTCTGTTGTAGTTGTTAGTGGTCTGTTGTAGTTGTTAGTGGTCTGTTGTAGTAGTCTGTAGTGGTCATTAGTGGTCTGTTTTAGTAGTCTGTTGTAGTCGTTAGTGGTCTGTTGTAGTAGTCTGTTGTAGTTGTTAGTGGTCTGTTGTAGTGGTCTGTTGTAGTAGTCTGTTGTAGTCGTTAGTGGTCTGTTGTAGTAGTCTGTTGTAGTTGTTAGTGGTCTGTTGTAGTAGTCTGTTGTAGTCGTTAGTGGTCTGTTTTAGTAGTCTGTTGTAGTTGTTAGTGGTCTGTTGTAGTAGTCTGTAGTAGTTGTTAGTGGTCTGTAGTAGTTGTTAGTGGTCTGTTGTAGTTGTTAGTGGTCTGTTGTAGTAGTCTGTAGTGGTCATTAGTGGTCTGTTGTAGTCGTTAGTGGTCTGTTGTAGTTGTTAGTGGTCTGTTGTAGTAGTCTGTTGTAGCCGTTATTGATCTGTTGTAGTAGTCTGTTGTAGTCGTTAGTGGTCTGTTGTAGTAGTCTGTTGTAGTCGTTAGTGGTCTGTTGTAGTAGTCTGTTGTAGTTGTTAGTGGTCTGTTGTAGTAGTCTGTAGTAGTTGTTAGTGGTCTGTAGTAGTTGTTAGTGGTCTGTTGTAGTAGTCTGTAGTAGTTGTTAGTGGTCTGTTGTAGTAGTCTGTTGTAGTTGTTAGTAGTCTGTAGTAGTTGTTAGTGGTCTGTTGTAGTAGTCTGTTGTAGTTCTTAGTGGTCTGTTGTAGTAGTCTGTTGTAGTTGTTAGTGGTCTGTTGTAGTAGTCTGTTGTAGTTGTTAGTGGTCTGTTGTAGTAGTCTGTTGTAGTCCTTAGTGGTCTGTTGTAGTAGTCTGTTGTAGTAGTCTGTAGTAGTTGTTAGTGGTCTGTTGTAGTAGTCTGTAGTAGTTGTTAGTGGTCTGTTGTAGTAGTCTGTAGTAGTTGTTAGTGGTCTGTTGTAGTAGTCTGTAGTAGTTGTTAGTGGTCTGTTGTAGTAGGCTGTAGTAGTTGTTAGTGGTCTGTTGTAGTAGGCTGTAGTAGTTGTTAGTGGTCTGTTGTAGTAGTCTGTAGTAGTTGTTAGTGGTCTGTTGTAGTAGTCTGTTGTAGTCCTTAGTGGTCTGTTGTAGTAGTCTGTAGTAGTTGTTAGTGGTCTGTTGTAGTAGTCTGTAGTAGTTGTTAGTGGTCTGTTGTAGTAGTCTGTAGTAGTTGTTAGTGGTCTGTTGTAGTAGTCTGTAGTAGTTGTTAGTGGTCTGTTGTAGTAGTCTGTAGTAGTTGTTAGTGGTCTGTTGTAGTAGTCTGTTGTAGTCCTTAGTGGTCTGTTGTAGTAGTCTGTAGTAGTTGTTAGTGGTCTGTTGTAGTAGTCTGTTGTAGTTGTTAGTGGTCTGTTGTAGTAGTCTGTAGTAGTTGTTAGTGGTCTGTTGTAGTAGTCTGTAGTAGTTGTTAGTGGTCTGTTGTAGTAGTCTGTTGTAGTTGTTAGTGGTCTGTTGTAGTAGTCTGTAGTAGTTGTTAGTGGTCTGTTGTAGTAGTCTGTAGTAGTTGTTAGTGGTCTGTTGTAGTAGTCTGTAGTAGTTGTTAGTGGTCTGTTGTAGTAGTCTGTTGTAGTTGTTAGTGGTCTGTTGTAGTAGTCTGTTGTAGTTGTTAGTGGTCTGTTGTAGTAGTCTGTAGTAGTTGTTAGTGGTCTGTTGTAGTAGTCTGAAGTTGTGTGGGTAGTTGTTGGAGGCGGGGCTTACCTGCCAGGGACAGTTTCCATGGAGACAAGTGGAGGCGGGGTCAGGGACTCGTCCACAGGGAAACGCCACTGGGGAGACAGAGACCTGGGTCAGGTTT
>CM035784.1:477353-557441 GCA_020466265.1 Siphamia tubifer
GGGTCTGTGGTGGTCTGCATGAGTCTGTGGTGGTCTGTCTGGCTCTGTGGTGGTCTGTCTGGCTCTGTGGTGGTCTGTCTGGCTCTGTGGTGGTCTGTCTGGCTCTGTGGTGGTCTGCATGGGTCTGTGGTGGTCTGTATGGTTCTGTGGTCGTCTGTATGGGTCTGTGGTGGTCTGTATGGGTCTGTGGTGGTCTGTATGGGTCTGTGGTGGTCTGTATGGGTCTGTGGTGGTCTGTATGGTTCTGTGGTGGTCTGTATGGTTCTGTGGTGGTCTGTATGGTTCTGTGGTGGTCTGTATGGGTCTGTGGTGGTCTGTATGAGTCTGTGGTGGTCTGTCTTGCTCTGTGGTGGTCTGTATGGGTCTGTGGTGGTCTGTATGGGTCTGTGGTGGTCTGTCTGGCTCTGTGGTGGTCTGTCTGGCTCTGTGGTGGTCTGTATGGGTCTGTGGTGGTCTGTATGGTTCTGTGGTGGTCTGTATGGTTCTGTGGTGGTCTGTATGGGTCTGTGGTGGTCTGTATGGGTCTGTGGTGGTCTGTCTGGCTCTGTGGTGGTCTGTATGGGTCTGTGGTGGTCTGCATGGCTCTGTGGTGGTCTGCATGGGTCTGTGGTGGTCTGTCTGGCTCTGTGGTGGTCTGTATGGGTCTGTGGTGGTCTGTATGGGTCTGTGGTGGTCTGTCTGGCTCTGTGGTGGTCTGTCTGGCTCTGTGGTGGTCTGTATGGGTCTGTGGTGGTCTGTCTGGCTCTGTGGTGGTCTGTCTGGCTCTGTGGTGGTCTGTATGGGTCTGTGGTGGTCTGCATGAGTCTGTGGTGGTCTGTATGGTTATGTGGTCGTCTGTATGGGTCTGTGGTGGTCTGTATGGTTCTGTGGTCGTCTGTATGGGTCTGTGGTGGTCTGTATGGGTCTGTGGTCGTCTGTATGGGTCTGTGGTGGTCTGTATGGGTCTGTGGTGGTCTGTATGGGTCTGTGGTGGTCTGTCTGGCTCTGTGGTGGTCTGTCTGGCTCTGTGGTGGTCTGTCTGGCTCTGTGGTGGTCTGTCTGGCTCTGTGGTGGTCTGTATGGGTCTGTGGTGGTCTGCATGAGTCTGTGGTGGTCTGTATGGTTCTGTGGTCGTCTGTATGGGTCTGTGGTGGTCTGTATGGTTCTGTGGTCGTCTGTATGGGTCTGTGGTGGTCTGTATGGGTCTGTGGTGGTCTGTATGGGTCTGTGGTGGTCTGTATGGGTCTGTGGTGGTCTGTATGGGTCTGTGGTGGTCTGCATGAGTCTGTGGTGGTCTGTCTGGCTCTGTGGTGGTCTGTCTGGCTCTGTGGTGGTCTGTCTGGCTCTGTGGTGGTCTGTCTGGCTCTGTGGTGGTCTGCATGGGTCTGTGGTGGTCTGTATGGTTCTGTGGTCGTCTGTATGGGTCTGTGGTGGTCTGTATGGGTCTGTGGTGGTCTGTATGGGTCTGTGGTGGTCTGTATGGGTCTGTGGTGGTCTGTATGGGTCTGTGGTGGTCTGTATGGTTCTGTGGTGGTCTGTATGGTTCTGTGGTGGTCTGTATGGGTCTGTGGTGGTCTGTATGAGTCTGTGGTGGTCTGTCTTGCTCTGTGGTGGTCTGTATGGGTCTGTGGTGGTCTGTATGGGTCTGTGGTGGTCTGTCTGGCTCTGTGGTGGTCTGTCTGGCTCTGTGGTGGTCTGTATGGGTCTGTGGTGGTCTGCATGGCTCTGTGGTGGTCTGCATGGGTCTGTGGTGGTCTGTATGGGTCTGTGGTGGTCTGTATGGGTCTGTGGTGGTCTGTCTGGCTCTGTGGTGGTCTGTATGGGTCTGTGGTGGTCTGCATGGCTCTGTGGTGGTCTGCATGGGTCTGTGGTGGTCTGCATGGGTCTGTGGTGGTCTGTATGGGTCTGTGGTGGTCTGTCTGGGTCTGTGGTGGTCTGTATGGGTCTGTGGTGGTCTGTATGGGTCTGTGGTGGTCTGTAGTAGTCCTTACAGTCTGTTGGGTGTCTTCAAAGACCTCCCTGGCCTCCTCGTAGTTGCAGACCTCCTCATGACACTCCCTCTCCAGGTTTCCCTCCAGAATTTCTTCAACCAGGAACATGTTCGCACGTTTGGAACGAATCAACACTGAGTGGGCGTGACGAGAGGTCTGCAAGACTACCCATAATGCACTGGTAAAGACACAAGACTACCCATAATGCACTGGTAAAGACACAAGACTACCCATAATGCACTGGTAAAGACACAGACACAGATATGGACACGGACACAAATATGGACACGGACACAAATATGGACAAAGACACAGATATGGACACGGACACAGATATGGACACGGACACAGAAATGGACATGGACACAAATATGGACACGGACACAGATATGGACAAAGACACAGATATGGACAAAGACACAGATATGGACACAGAAATGGACACGGACACAAATATGGACACGGACACAGAAATGGACACGGACACAAATATGGACACGTACACAGGTATGGACACGGACACAGATATGGACACGGACACAGAAATGGACACGGACACAAATATGGACACAGACACAGATATGGACACGGACACTGACACAGAAATGTACACGGACACAAATATGGACACGGACACAGATATGGACACAGACACAGGAATGGACAGAGACACAGATATGGACACGTACACAGACATGGACACAGACACAGGATTGGATACAGATACAGATATGGACACGGACACAGAAATGGACACGGACACAGGTATGGATACAGACACAGATACAGAAATGGACATGGACACAGATATGGACACGTACACAGGTATGGACACGGACACAGATATGGACACGGACACAGATATGGACACGTACACAGGTATGGACACGGACACAGATATGGACACGTACACAGGTATGGACACGGACACAGATATGGACACGGACACAGATATGGACACGGACACAGATATGGACACGTACACAGATATGGACACGGACACAGATATGGACACGGACACAGATATGGACACGGACACAGATATGGACACGTACACAGGTATGGACACGGACACAGATATGGACACGGACACAGATACGGACACGTACACAGGTATGGACACGGACACAGATATGGACACGTACACAGGTATGGACACGGACACAGATATGGACACGGACACAGATATGGACACGTACACAGGTATGGACACGGACACAGATATGGACACGTACACAGGTATGGACACGGACACAGATATGGACACGGACACAGATATGGACACGGACACAGATATGGACACGTACACAGGTATGGACACGGACACAGATATGGACACGTACACAGGTATGGACATGGACACAGATATGGACACGTACACAGGTATGGACATGGACACAGATATGGACACGGACACAGATATGGACACGTACACAGGTATGGACACGTACACAGATATGGACACGGACACAGGTATGGACACGGACACAGATATGGACACGGACACAGATATGGACACGGACACAGATATGGACACGGACACAGGTATGGACACGGACACAGATATGGACACGGACACAGATATGGACACGGACACAAATATGGACATGGACACAGATATGGACACGGACACAGACAGAGGTCAAAGGTCATTTCTTACCGTTTCCATGAACCTGAAGGAAACAAACTAAGAGAAAAGAGACGCGACGGAAAAACAGCAGCTGCAGCAACATGATGTCAACGACACTGACTGACCTGGAGCTACACTAACACTAATACACACACTAACACTAATACACACACTAACACTAATACACACACTAACACTAATACACACACTAACACTAATACACACACTAACACTAATACACACACTAACACTAATACACACACTAACACTAATACACACACTAACACTAATACACACACTAACACTAATACACACACTAACACTAATACACACACTAACACTAATACACACACTAACAGTAATACACACACTAACACTAATACACACACTAACACTAACACACACACTAACACTAATACACACACTAACACTAACACACACACTAACACTAACACACACACTAACACACACACTAACACTAACACACACACTAACACTAATACACACACTAACACACACACTAACACTAACACACACACTAACACTAACACACACACTAACACTAACACACACACTAACACTAACACTAACACACACACTAACACTAACACTAACACACACACTAACCCTAACACACACACTAACACACACACTAACACTAATACACACACTAACACTAATACACACACTAACACACACACTAACACTAACACACACACTAACACTAACACACACACTAACACTAACACACACACTAACACTAACACACACACTAACACTAACACACACACTAACACACACACTAACACACACACTAACACACACACTAACACACACACTAACACACACACTAACATACACACTAACATACACACTAACACACACACTAACACACACACACACACACACTAACACACACACTAACACACACACACACACACACTAACACACAGGAGTTAAAGGTCATTGGACTTTGCCAGTTGAACAAACCTTCAACCTACATGGAAACCATTCAAACATGTGTTTACATTATCAGCTTTTTATTGACAAGACAATTTTTTTTTTATCATTTATTGAACAGAAATGTGTTTATATTTATGACAGGAGTCACTTCCTGTTCTACAATTAACACTGTAGTTTGGGTCAGGGGTCAGTGTCAGGGTTAGGTTCAAGGGTCAGGGTTCAGAATTGTGTTTATATTTGTGACAAGAAGCACTTCCTGTCGCTGCCCTTTGTGGGCAAGTCCTGATGGTCTTGGTGGTCCTGGTGGTCCAGTTCTCTAAAGGGTCCCCTGGTGGTGGTGTCAGAGGTACAGGATGTTGACGGACCCCTGGCGTGACCCCTGTGGTGACATGTGGCGTCGTACCCTGGCGTGGGTTGCGGTGGCTCGCATGGCGTTGTGGATCCAGCCGACGTACTTGGACACCTGTGTATAGACGCCGTACTTGCCTCTGGCGGCGCAGCCTTCGCCCCAGCTCACCACACCGGTGACAAAGTAGGTGTCGTGGTAACGTGTGACGTGGGGACCACCACTGTCGCCCTGGCACGCATCCTTTTCGATGACATCGTAGCCGGCACAGAACATGCGCATGGTGACGCTGAACTTGGTTGATTCCCTGCAGGTGGCGCGGTCCACGTACGGCAACGTGAGGCGCTGAAGGATCTGAGACGTCTGCCGATTTTCACCAAGACGACCGAAACCACTGACCAGACCCACGTCCTGTTTCATCAGCACCTGAGGAGGTGAAAGGAAGTATATAAATACGTTACACCTGAATCCACCTCCTCTCATCCCCACTCCACCTCCTCTCACCCTGACCCCGCCTCTTCTCACCCACACTCCACCTCCTCTCACCCTAACTCACCCTCTTCTCAACTCCACTCCACCTCCTCTTACCCTGACTCCACCTCTTCTCACCCACACTCCACCTCCTCTCACCCTACCTCCGCCTCTTCTCACCTCCACTCCACCTCCTCTCACCCTAACTCCGCCTCTTCTCACCTCCACTCCACCTCCTCTCACCCTGACTCCACCTCTTCTCACCCCCACTCCACCTCCTCTCACCCCCACTCCACCTTCTCTCACCCACACTCCACCTTCTCTCACCCTGACTCCGCCTCTTCTCACCTACACTCCACCTCCTCTCACCCTGACTCCACCTCTTCTCACCTCCACTCCACCTCCTCTCTCACCCTGACTCTGCCTCCTCTCAGCCTGAATCCACCCCTGACCCTCCAGATTGGTCGATTGTTGGTGCAGTTGAATTTTTACAGATTGGAGTTTCACCTTTTCAGCGAAGTTTCGGGAGGGCAGGCAGGCAGGCAGGGTGTACCGGCTGAAGCGAATGGGCGTGGCTAACTTCATCAGAGCGATGTCATTGTGGTAAGTGTCAGACTGGTAGTGTTGGTGAATAAGCACTGCCTCCACATCGTGAACCGCTTCATTGCCATCTTTCACCAGCCGGTCAAACTCACCTGAAGGAAAACAGCACAGGTTGAGTGTGTGTGTGTGTGTGTGGGGGGGGGGGGGCAGAGTGGCTGGGCTGGGGACGGAACCATGGTTCTTACCTACAATGATGTGGATGTGACGGGATTGGTTCATGCAGTGGGCGGCGGTCAGGATGAAGTATGGGCTCAGGATGGTTCCCCCGCAGAAGCCCACATCCTCCTCATTCACCAGCAGAGCCTGAATGGGTCAAAGGTCGTAGGGATCAAAGGTCAGATGGGTCAGGGGATCACAGGGTCAGGTAAGGTTGTACCATGTGACTGTATTAGATTAGAAAATGTCCATAGTTGAATCAAACAGCAGGTCACCAACAAAGTAGGGTCAGAGTCAGGGTCACAGGTTAGGGTCTGGGTTGAGTTCAGGGTCAGGGGTCAAGGTTAGGGTTGTTACCTGCCATGGACATTCTCCTGGAGGACAGTCTTCTCCGTTGACGATGCGGGTCATTCCAGCCCTTTGGGGAACGAGCTGTTCCTCCTGAACCAGCTCCTGGTCTGGTCCCAGGTCCAGACTGTGGTTCTGGAACCAGAACTCTGGAAGGTCCAGGATCTGCTGGGTCTGGGTCATGTTGGTGGGGTCACCTGTAGTGTTGTTATCGTTTGTATCTGTAGAGTTCTGTCTCTCATACATGAAAATAGTCCGAGTTTTTTCAGAGACGAGGACTCCACATCTGAACGGATCTGGAAGAGAAGACAAAATTTAGAGACAAGTGGGTCCACCTGAGTGTCTCCCCATTGGTGAATCCCCTTGGCGTGTCCTTCCTGGTCAGTCCCCTTTAGCGTGTCCTTCTTGGTCGGTCCCCTTTAGTTTGTCCTTTTTGGTCGCTCCCATTTAGCATCTTTCTTGGTCGGCCCCTTTCAGCGTGTCCTCCTTGGTCGGTCGCTTTTAGTGTGTCTTTCATGTTTGGTCCCCTTTCTTGGTCAGTCCCCTTTAGAGTGTCCTTCTTGGTCGGTCTGCTTTAGCGTGTCTTTCTTGTGCATCTCACCATCAGATTCGCAGGTTTTGTCGTCGGATCCTAAAAAGTATCCATCTGCGCACGAACACACGACGTCATCGTTGACCACGCTACAGAAATGTTTACAACCACCATTGTTGTGTTCGCAGAGTAACGGGATTTCTGCAAGAAGAGAAAGGGTAAGGGTCTACTAAAGCACCACAGGGTAAGGGTCTACGGTAATAAAAAGGTTGGGGACCACTTCTTTAGTAGACCCTTACTCTGTGGTGCTTTAGTAGAGCCTTACCCTGTGGTGCTTTAGTAGAGCCTTACTCTGTGGTGCTTTAGTAGAGCCTTACTCTGTGGTGCTTTAGTAGAGCCTTACTCTGTGGTGCTTTAGTAGAGCCTTACTCTGTGGTGCTTTAGTAGAGCCTTATCTTGTGCTTTAATAGAGCCTTACTCTGTGGTGCTTTAGTAGACCGTTACCCTGTGGTGCTTTAGTAGAGCTTTACCCTGTGGTGCTTTAGTAGAGCTTTACCCTGTGGTGCTTTAGTAGAGCCTTATCTTGTGCTTTAATAGAGCCTTACTCTGTGGTGCTTTAGTAGAGCCTTATCTTGTGCTTTAATAGAGCCTTACTCTGTGGTGCTTTAGTAGACCGTTACCCTGTGGTGCTTTAGTAGAGCTTTACCCTGTGGTGCTTTAGTAGAGCCTTACCCTGTGGTGCTTTAGTAGAGCCTTATCTTGTGCTTTAATAGAGCCTTACTCTGTGGTGCTTTAGTAGACCGTTACCCTGTGGTGCTTTAATAGAGCCTTACCCTGTGGTGCTTTAGTAGAGCTTTACCCTGTGGTGCTTTAGTAGAGCCTTACCTTATGCTTTAATAGAGCCTTACTCTGTGGTGCTTTAATAGACCGTTACCCTGTGGTGCTTTAATAGAGCCTTACCCTGTGGTGCTTTAGTAGAGCCTTACTCTGTGGTGCTTTAGTAGAGCCTTACTCTGTGGTGCTTTAGTAGACCGTTACCCTGTGGTGCTTTAGTAGACCTTTACCCTGTGGTGCTTTAGTAGAGCCTTACTCTGTGGTGCTTTAGTAGAGCCTTACCCTGTGGTGCTTTAGTAGAGCCTTACCCTGTGGTGCTTTAGTAGAGCCTTACTCTGTGGTGCTTTAGTAGAGCCTTACTCTGTGGTGCTTTAGTAGACCGTTACCCTGTGGTGCTTTAGTAGACCTTTACCCTGTGGTGCTTTAGTAGAGCCTTACTCTGTGGTGCTTTAGTAGAGCCTTACCCTGTGGTGCTTTAGTAGAGCCTTACCCTGTGGTGCTTTAGTAGAGCCTTACTCTGTGGTGCTTTAGTAGAGCCTTACTCTGTGGTGCTTTAGTAGAGTCTTACTCTGTGGTGCTTTAGTAGAGCCTTACTCTGTGGTGCTTTAGTAGAGCCTTACTCTGTGGTGCTTTAGTAGAGCCTTACTCTGTGGTGCTTTAGTAGACCATTACCCTGTGGTGCTTTAGTAGAGCCTTACTCTGTGGTGCTTTAGTAGAGCCTTACTCTGTGGTGCTTTAGTAGAGCCTTACTCTGTGGTGCTTTAGTAGAGCCTTACTCTGTGGTGCTTTAGTAGAGCCTTACTCTGTGGTGCTTTAGTAGACCATTACCCTGTGGTGCTTTAGTAGAGCCTTACTCTGTGGTGCTTTAGTAGAGCCTTACCCTGTGGTGCTTTAGTAGAGCCTTATCTTGTGCTTTAATAGAGCCTTACTCTGTGGTGCTTTAGTAGAGCCTTATCTTGTGCTTTAATAGAGCCTTACTCTGTGGTGCTTTAGTAGACCGTTACCCTGTGGTGCTTTAGTAGAGCCTTACCTTGTGCTTTAATAGAGCCTTACTCTGTGGTGCTTTAGTAGAGCCTTATCTTGTGCTTTAATAGAGCCTTACTCTGTGGTGCTTTAGTAGACCGTTACCCTGTGGTGCTTTAGTAGAGCCTTATCTTGTGCTTTAATAGAGCCTTACTCTGTGGTGCTTTAGTAGAGCCTTACCCTGTGGTGCTTTAGTAGAGCCTTACTCTGTGGTGCTTTAGTAGACCGTTACCCTGTGGTGCTTTAGTAGAGCCTTACTCTGTGGTGCTTTAGTAGACCGTTACCCTGTGGTGCTTTAGTAGAGCTTTACCCTGTGGTGCTTTAGTAGAGCCTTACTCTGTGGTGCTTTAGTAGAGCCTTACCCTGTGGTGCTTTAGTAGAGCCTTACTCTGTGGTGCTTTAGTAGAGCCTTACTCTGTGGTGCTTTAATAGACCGTTACCCTGTGGTGCTTTAGTAGAGCCTTACTCTGTGGTGCTTTAGTAGAGCCTTACTCTGTGGTGCTTTAGTAGAGCCTTACTCTGTGGTGCTTTAGTAGAGCCTTACCCTGTGGTGCTTTAGTAGAGCCTTACTCTGTGGTGCTTTAGTAGAGCCTTACCCTGTGGTGCTTTAGTAGAGCTTTACCCTGTGGTGCTTTAGTAGAGCCTTACTCTGTGGTGCTTTAGTAGAGCCTTACCCTGTGGTGCTTTAGTAGAGCCTTACCCTGTGGTGCTTTAGTAGAGCTTTACCCTGTGGTGCTTTAGTAGAGCCTTGCTCTGTGGTGCTTTAGTAGAGCCTTACCCTGTGGTGCTTTAGTAGAGCCTTACTCTGTGGTGCTTTAGTAGAGCCTTACTCTGTGGTGCTTTAATAGACCGTTACCCTGTGGTGCTTTAGTAGAGCCTTACTCTGTGGTGCTTTAGTAGAGCCTTACCCTGTGGTGCTTTAGTAGAGCCTTACTCTGTGGTGCTTTAGTAGAGCCTTACCCTGTGGTGCTTTAGTAGAGCCTTACTCTGTGGTGCTTTAGTAGAGCCTTACCCTGTGGTGCTTTAGTAGAGCTTTACCCTGTGGTGCTTTAGTAGAGCCTTACTCTGTGGTGCTTTAGTAGAGCCTTACCCTGTGGTGCTTTAGTAGAGCCTTACTCTGTGGTGCTTTAGTAGAGCCTTACCCTGTGGTGCTTTAGTAGAGCCTTACCCTGTGGTGCTTTAGTAGAGCCTTACCTTGTGCTTTAATAGAGCCTTACTCTGTGGTGCTTTAGTAGAAAGGTAAGGTAATAAAAAGGTTGGGGACAACTGCACTAAAGCAGCACAGATGGGTTAGGGTATGAGAACCTGGTCCATCTGGTGGGGCCTCCATCTGACCTCTGACCTCAACGGAAGCACCTGTGTGACCACTTTGTGACCCATTTGTGACCCCTGCATAAGCTCTTTGTTACCCGAGGGAGGCTTGTGTGACCCCTGTGACCTTTTTGTGACCCCTGCATGACCCCTGTTACCCTTGGGGGATTGTGACCCCAGTATGACCCCAGTGTGACCCCCCCATACCTATCTGACAGTTGAACCCCTTGTATCCATCTCTGCAGTAACAGCTGTAGCTGCTGATTCCGTCTTTACAGGTTCCTCCGTTAATGCATGGGGTGGATTCACAGGCGTCGCCATCTGAAAAGCCCCACCCCCCAAAGTTTACACCCCATCTGTAAAATCCCCACCCCCCACAGTTCACACCCCATCTGTAAAAGCCCCACCCCCCACAGTTCACACCCCATCTGTAAAAGCCCCACCCCCCACAGTTCACACCCCATCTGTATAAGTCCCATCCTACCTGTAAGCCCCACCCCAGTTATCCCCGCCCCAGTTACCCCAGCCCATCTGCAGCTTTTACCGTGATATATGGCCCAGAATTCATCCTGCAAGAAAAAAAATCTTGTTAGCATGTAGTATGAGCATGTACCATTTTCTCCCTGTTTTCAAAGATCTCTCGCTCCTGCTCCCAGTCACACACCTCCTCCCGACATTCCCTTCTTGTTAGCATTAGTGTTACAATTAGCATGTACCGTTTTCTCCTTGTTCTCAAAGATCTCCCGTGCCTCCTCCCAGTCACACAGCTCCTCCCGACACTCCCGCTCCATGTTTCCCTTTTTCACCTCCTCCAGGAAACTGTTAGCTCGTCTGTGGCGCAACAGGAAGTGGTCAGCAGCCTGCTTGCTCACCACAACTGTCAAACAAAAAGGCTTCAGTTCAGGGTTAAGGGTTGAAGTGAGGATTAAGGGTGAGGGTTAAGGGCGGCACTTAAGGTGAGGGTTAAGGGTGACACTTAAGGTGAGGGTTAAGGGTGAGACTTATGGTGAGGGTTAAGGGTGACACTTAAGGTGAGGATTAAGGGTGACTTAAGGTGAGGGTTAAGGGTGAGACTTATGGTGAGGGTTAAGGGTGACACTTAAGGTGAGGGTTAAGGGTGAGACTTATGGTGAGGGTTAAGGGTGACACTTAAGGTGAGGGTTAAGGGTGAGACTTATGGTGAGGGTTAAGGGTGACACTTAAGGTGAGGATTAAGGGTGACTTAAGGTGAGGGTTAAGGGTGAGACTTATGGTGAGGGTTAAGGGTGACACTTAAGGTGAGGGTTAAGGGTGACACGTATGGTGAGGGTTAAGGGTGACACTTAAAGGTTAGGTTAAGGGTTATGTGTCGGGGTTATCCCTAACTCCGACCCCTTCTTCTCTTAACGCTTAATTACTACCCTTCGCCCTTTGCTCCACCCCTTAATCCCCTTAAGGGTTTTTAAATCTCATATATTCGGGCTTTTGAATCTTTGCCCCGCCCCTTTTAAGATTGGATGTCCATATAAGGAATTGTAAATTGCCCAGAATGAACTAATGGAAGCTTTATTGCAGGGCTTGAGTGGCCAATCATCATGCAGGTGTCCTTGATGACATCACAGTTGCTCTGTGGGGTCAAAGGTCATGCACTCCCCCTTCCCACACCTGCTGTTGGTCATACTCCTTCACCCCTCCCCCCTCCCTCCCCCTCCTCCTGTAGGTTTTAGTGGGTGTCGGTGGACGTACCTTTAGCAGCGGCGGCAGCATTAGTGTTGGCATCGGCGATGTTAGCGTTAACGTTGACCTGTAGCAGCATGAGGCTGAGGGTCAGATGCAGAAAAACAACAAACATAGTGGGAAAAAACTGGACAGAGTCCTGAGTGGACGAGTGTCGAGTGGACGATAGAGGAAGTCTGAGTGGTCGACAGGACGATGACCTGAGTGGGCGGAGTCATGAAGAGGAGGGGAGAAGGGGGTGGAGTCCTGAGGGAGAGAGAGAGAGAGATGGGGTGGGGGAGTCCTGAGTGAACGAGTGTCGAGTGGACAATAGAAGAAGTGGTCACCAGGGTGATGACCTGAAAGGGGGAGGGGCGGGTTCTAGGCCAGTCAGAAGGAGAGAGAGAGACAGAGAGAGAAACATCTGGAAGTGTTGGACACACAGATGAAGAGGCACACCAGTGGGGGAGGGGCTGAGGAAGGGGAAGTGGAGTTCTGACAGAAAATGGGCGGGGCTAGGTCAGTCAGAGTGGGCGAGTCTGGGCTGGGCCAGTCATAAAAAGGAGAAAATATTTAACTGTAAAGAAACAAAAAGTCATAGTGTCCGGACTGACTTTACAGCAGCTGGTCGTCATAGCGACAGGGTTAGGGTTAAATGATAAACTGAAAATAATGTGTCTACATACTGGCTTGTTGAATCCACTAACTGGTACGAACCGTCACTAATAGTAACTAACCGTCACTAACCGTCAGGAACCGTCACTAACCTCACTGACCGTCACTAACAGTCACTAACCGTTACTAACTGTCACTAACCGTGACGAACCGTCACAAAACTCACTAACCTCACTAAGAGTAACTAACCGTCACTATCAGTCACTAACAGTCACGAACCATCACTAACAGTCACTAACCGTCACAAAGCGCCATGACCCGTCACTAACCGTCACTAACCATCACAAACCGTCACTAAGCTCACTAACCATCACTAACAGTCACTAACCGTTGCAAACAGTCACTAACCGTCATGAACCATCGCTAACTGTCACTAACTGTTACGAACCCTCACTTTTTTTTTTTTTTTTTTAAACTAACGTCACTAGCCATCACGAACCGTAGAGGCGCACCAGTGGGGGAGGGGCTGAGGAAGGGTAAGTGGAGTTCTGACAGAAAATGGGCGGGGCTAGGTCAGTCAGAGTGGGCGAGTCTGGGCTGGGCCAGAGAAAATATTTAACTGTAAAGAAACAAAAAGTCATAGTGACAGGACTGACTTAACAGCAGCTGGTTGTCATAGCGACAGGGTTAGGGTTAGCTGATAAACTGAAAATAATGTGTCTACAGACAAAAAATACAGTTTTTTGTTGGCTTGTTGAATCCACTAACTGTTACGAACCTTCACTAACCATCATGAACTGTCATTAACAGTCACTAACCGTCACTAGCCGTCACGAACCTTCACGAACCGTCACTAGGCTCACTAACCATCACACACCGTCACTAAACATCGCTATCACTCACCGTCACTAAACGTCACTAACCGTCGCTAATAGTCACTAACCATCGCTAACAGTCACTAACCGTTGCTCACCGTCGCTAACAGTCACTAACCATCACTAACCGTTGCTCACCATCGCTCACCGTCACTAACCGTCGCCAACAGTCACTAACTGTCGCGAGCCGTCACAAACCGTCACTAACCTCACTAACAGTCGCCCACCGTCGCTCAGCGTCGCTTACCATCACTAACAGTCACTAACTGTCACGCACCGTCACTAACATCACGAACCATCACTAACCTCACTAACCGTCACAAACCATCACTAACCTCACAAACCATCACTAACCTCACTAACCGTCACTAAGTCACTAAGCTCACTAACTGTCACTAACCATCACGAACCGTCACTAACCATCACTAACAGTCACTAACTGTCACGCACCGTCACTAACATCACGAACCGTCACAAACCATCACTAACCTCACTAACCATCACTAAGCTCACTAACTGTCACTAACCATCACGAACCGTCACTAACCATCACTAACAGTCACTAACTGTCACGCACCGTCACTAACCATCACGAACCGTCACGAACCATCACTAACCTTACTAACCGTCACAAACCATCACTAACCTCACAAACCGTCACTAACCTCACTAACCGTCACTAAGTCACTAACCTCACTAACTGTCACTAACCATCATGAACCGTCACTAAGCTCACTAACCATCACTAACAGTAACTAACCATGGCTCACCGTCGCTAACAGTCACTAACTGTCACTAGACGTCACCAACCGTCACTAACCATCACTAACCATCACTAACCATCACTAACCATTACTAACCATCACTAACATTTTCTGTCAATCAAACCCACACACCTGTCAATCAATTTTTGAAATCTTTATATTCTATTCTATTCTAATGTTTGCCTACTCTTTAAAAGTATCCATAGTATCGCTGCACCTCCGTTAAAAAAGTTTTGTAGCCTTGTGTGCTGACAAAATAACTCGAACAACTCGATGTATGTCGAGGGGAAAATGCAGCATTCCAAAGTGTAGAAGTGCCTTTGCTCAAACAGCTTTCTTGGTAACTTCCCTTGCTCAGTGGAATTCACTACCAACAGAGATTTTATCATGTACTACGTACAAAAAATTAGCACAATTTGCGCAGCCACAGGAGTGGCTGTTAGAAAATCAAGTTTGTAGTCACGTCTAAATTTAAATAAGTAAGCGTGTATTTATAGGGGTGGAAGGTTTATATGAATTTCTTCTATTAAATTCATTTAATATGTAATTATGTAAATCATGGTCATCTGTCCATTTACATGTTAAAATCAGTGTAACATCAGACTGTAACATCAACCTGTCCTGGGACTACAGGTGGAAATTAGCATTTTTGCTATAACCTGGTATAATGCATCTTTCCTTTGTGGTCAATGTAAAACTGTACACTGTCCCTGTATAAATAAAATAAAACCATAAACCATAATCTCACACACCTGTCAATCAAACTCACACACCTGCCAATCAAACCCGGACCACATCAATCCTTTTATTATGACTCCACCTCTCACTGACTCTACTCCTCTGGCTCTGCCTCCAAGGTTTAAACTAGTTTTTGTTCTGGCAGTGTGTCGTTGGTGGGAGGAGCATTGACAGTAGACTCCACCCATACGATAAAGTTAGACGCCATAATAACCTGGGTGAGGACAGCCACACCCCCAGCCCACCACGCCCATCAAAAAGTGGGTGTCACCATACCGCCCTACCAGGGGACTCCCGTCGTCATCACGGCAGCTGTCATAGCTCCACCCCTCCAAGTATCTGGCGCAGAGCATGTTGTCAGTAAAGTTGAAAATGGACGTGGAGGAGTAGTCGGAATTTGGGAGGATGGGGTCGGACATTCTGCGCAGGATGGGGGATGGTGGCAGAGGGGCGGGGCCGGGGTGTGGCTATTCCCCCCGCCGGTCCACTCCCCCACCCAGACACGGTGTGGTAACGCAGCGGCAGCAGCTCCCGGACGCGAGGTCCTGTTTGGGCTTGGTTATCCTATTTATGCTAACCCACTTGCTTAGGGTTAGGCTCATCATCACAAACAGACTTACGCTAACATTAGCATTTTATAAACTGACTTATGCTAATGTTAGCACAAGTCTCTATGCTTGTTTGTTGCTAGCGCTAATGCTAAAAGGGGAACAGACCTGCAACACTGACGACCGACTGCGAGACCAGAACTGGGACCAGGACAAGGACTGGGACCAGGAACAGGACCAGGGAGCTCCTCATGTTCACAGCATCGGGATTCCAAACATCCAAACCCCAAACAATTCTAGCTTTTAAGAGCCTTCACGCCCCGCCCACATGACCTCTGACTCTAGCCTTTATCAGTCAGTCATCAGGGTAGTGACAGTCAGGCTTGTGACCTCTGATCCCCACCCAGACCTGAAAATATGTGTCACATGACCTGAATTTTCTTTAAAGCTTTTTATTGACAATTGAACAGAAACATTCAACAGCAGAAAACACGTCAGTCGAGTCACAAGTCACATGGTTAGATTTACCCGAAAACGTACCAACCAGGACCAGTTAGTCCTAGTTTCCTGGGACCTCCTAGTCTGAGTTTTATTGGTTCGTTTAGGACCTCCTAGTCTCAGATATTAGGGTTGTTTTGGGACCTCCTCGTCTGAGATTTTGGGGTGGTTTTGGGACTTCCTATTTTCAGTTTTTTGGGGTCTTTTGGGACACCCCAGTTTTAGTTTGTTGGGTCTTTTGGGACCTCCAAATCCTGGATCAGTGGGTCTTGTGCGACCCCCAGGGTGTTATCCAGCTGGTCCCTGGTTCCGGTCTGGTTGTGGATCCAGTCCAGGTAGTTGGACACCCTGGTGTAGATGCCATAGTGTCCCGGTTGGGCACAACCTTTACCCCAGCTGACGATGCCCAACAGGAAGGTGGTGTTCTTGTACCTTGTGACTAGTGGACCACCACTGTCACCTTTGCACGAGTCCTCGCGCCCTTCAATGTAGCCAGCGCAGAACATGTTAGCGGTGAGGCGGACGCCACTGCGCTCCACACACTCCTGAGTGCGGATGTTGGGGACCTGCAGGCGGCGCAGCAGGTGCGAGGTGGGCCCGTTCTCGGTGCGCCGGCCCCACCCGCTCACTGTGTGCTTGTTGACGGCCCACAGGTCGTGCTCGGCCAGCGCGCGGGTGGGCAGGCAGGCAGGAACGGCGTACGGTGTGTAGATGATGGGCGTGGCCAGGCGCAGGAGGGCAATGTCATTGTCCACCGTCACAGGGTCATAGTCGGGGTGCATGAGGATCTGGGACACCTGGATCAGCTGTTCAGTGCCTTCATCAATGTAAGTGTCGTGTTCACCTGCAAGGTAAACAGATTATCAGAGTTAGGGTCACGGGTCAGAGTTAGGGTCAGGGTGAGGGGCTAGAGTGTGGGATTCACACCTGCAACCACCTTTAGGTAGTTCAGTTCAGTGTTTTCCAGACAGTGGGCGGCAGTTAGAACCCAGCTGTGTTTATAGACCACACCCCCACAGAATCCTTTTCCTTTATGGACCAATAGAACCTGAGAGACAGACAGAGAGAGGGTTTGTATCTGTCTATCTGTCTGTTTATCTGTCTGTCTGCCTGTCTGTTTGTTTGTCTATCTGTCTGTGTGTTTATCTGTGTGTTTATCTGTCTGTCTGTGTCACTGTCTCCTTTACCTTTATGGACCAATAGAACCTGAGAGACATAGAGAGAGAGAGAGTTTGTGTGTCTGTCTATTTATATGTCTGTCTGTTTATCTGTCTGTCTGTCTGTCTGTCTGTTTATCTGTCTGGACCTGGTCTTACCTGCCAGGGACACTCCCCTTTAGGACACACTGACCCCCCTACGATCCGAGCCCGGGAGTCCAGTTGGTCCTGATGGTCCCCTGTTTGGACCGGAACCATCCCACAGGCGATGGAGTCTGAACCAGAAGCAGCACCACATTAAGGAACCAGAAGCAGAACCACATTAAGGAACCAGAGGCAGAACCACATTAAGGAACCAGAAGCAGAACCACATTAAGGAACCAGAAGCAGCACCACATTAAGGAACCAGAAGCAGAACCACATTAAGGAACCAGAGGCAGAACCACATTAAGGAACCAGAAGCAGAACCACATTAAGGAACCAGAAGCAGCACCACATTAAGGAACCAGAAGCAGAACCACATTAAGGAACCAGAAGCAGAACCACATTAAGGAACCAGAAGCAGAACCACATTAAGGAACCAGAAGCAGAACCACATTAAGGAACCAGAAGCAGCACCACATTAAGGAACCAGAAGCAGAACCACATTAAGGAACCAGAAGCAGAACCACATTAAGGAACCAGAAGCAGAACCACATTAAGGAACCAGAAGCAGAACCACATTAAGGAACCAGAACCACTAGAAGCTCAGTTCTTCACGTTCAGGGTTTATCGTCCAATCATGTCTCACCTTCTGCTGCACAACTCCGCCCATCTGCATTCAGGAAGTACCCTTCTGCACATGTGCAGTTCACACTTTGTGTTTCCTGGTTTTCATCGCAAAAATGTTCACAGCCTCCGTTTTCTAGGAAACATGTTTGAGCCACGGTAGAATCATCTGGAAGAAAAAATCAACTGTATTGAATGGGTTAGTCTGGATGTAGACTGAATGTGATCTGGATGTAGACTGAATGTAGTCTGGATTTAGACTGGATGTAGACTGAATGTAGTCTGGGTGTAGACTTGATGTGGTCTGGATGTAGACTGGATGTAGACTGAATGTGATCTGGATGTAGACTGAATGTAGTCTGGATTTAGACTGGATGTAGATTGAATGTAATCTGAATGTAGACATAATGTAGACTGGATGAAGTCCGAATGTAGACTGAATGTAGTCAGAATGTAGACTGAATGTTGTGTGAATGTAGTCTGAATGTAGACTGAATGTAGTGTGAATGTAGTCTGGATGTAGACTGAATGTAGACTGAATGTAGTCTGAATGTAGACTGAATGTTGTGTGAATGTAGACTGAATGAAGTCTGGCCTAATTTTGGATCAAGTTGATCTGGCCCCTACCCAGTCCCCAGTTGATCCGGCTCTTACCCAGTCCCCAGTTGATCCGGCTCTTACCCAGTCCCCAGTTGATCCGGCTCTTACCCAGTCCCCAGTTGATCCGGCTCTTACCCAGTTCACAGTTGAATCCACTGAAGCGGGGCAGACACAGGCAGGTGTAGGTGTTCTCCTGGATCGATAGGACAGAGCAGGAACCTCCGTTCAGACACGGGTCCGACTGACACACATCCTGAACTGAAGGGAAACAACTGTTACCATGGCCCTTAGAGGGTTAGGGTAAGGGTTAGGATTAGGGTTAAAGTGAGGGTTAAGGTAAGGGTTTCTTTCTTACCCATGTAGGTCTTCCAGAACTCATCCTGTACAAACAGAGTGTGTGCAGTCAGGGTTAAAGGTCAAAGGTTAGCATTAGCATGTGCATGTGTGGTGGAGTCGGACCGTAATCTCTGTGTGTTCAAACACCTCCCGCGCCTCCTCATAGGAGCACACCTCCTCTAGACACTCCCTCTCCAGATCACCTCTCTGAAGTTCCTCCCACCACCCAGAATTGTATCGCCGGGTCCGAACCAGGACCACGTGGGCCCGGTCCGGATCCAGGAAAACTGCAAACATAGGAAAAACCATGGTCATGGTCAGTGGTTCTGTAGAACTGGTTATGGTTAATGCGTGTGGAACTGGTTCATACGTGTAGAAATGTTTAATGCGTGTAGAACTGTTTAATGCATGTAGAACTGTTTAATGCGTGTAGAACTGTTTAATGCGTGTAGAACTGTTTAATGCATGTAGAACTGTTTAATGCGTGTAGAACTGTTTAATGCGTGTAGAACTGTTTAATGCATGTAGAACTGTTTAATGCGTGTAGAACTGTTTAATGCATGTAGAACTGTTTAATGCGTGTAGAACTGGTTCATGCGTCTAGAACTGGTTCATGTGTGTAGAACTGGTTAATGCATGTTGAACTGGTTCATGCGTGTAGAACTGGGTCATGTGTGTAGAACTGCTTCATGCGTGTAGAACTGGTTCATGCATGTAGAACTGGTTAATGCATGTAGAACTGGTTAATGCGTGTAGAACTGTTTAATGCGTGTAGAACTGTTTAATGCGTGTAGAACTGGGTCATGCGTGTAGAACTGGTTCATGCATGTAGAACGGTTTAATTCGTGTAGAACTGTTTAATGCGTGTAGAACTGTTTAATGCGTGTAGAACTGGGTCATGCGTGTAGAACTGGTTCATGCGTGTAGAACTGGTTCATGCGTGTAGAACTGGTTCATGCATGTAGAACTGGGTCATGCGTGTAGAACTGGTTAATGCGTGTAGAACTGGTTCATGCGTCTAGAACTGGTTCATGCGTCTAGAACTGGTTCATGCGTGTAGAACTGTTTAATGCGTGTAGAACTGGTTCATGCGTGTAGAACTGGTTCATGCGTGTAGAACTGGGTCATGCGTGTAGAACTGGGTCATGCGTGTAGAACTGGGTCATGCGTGTAGAAATGTTTAATGCGTGTAGAACTGTTTAATGCATGTAGAACTGTTTAATGCATGTAGAACTGTTTAATGCGTGTAGAACTGTTTAATGCGTGTAGAACTGTTTAATGCATGTAGAACTGTTTAATGCGTGTAGAACTGTTTAATGCATGTAGAACTGTTTAATGCGTGTAGAACTGGTTCATGCGTCTAGAACTGGTTCATGTGTGTAGAACTGGTTAATGCATGTTGAACTGGTTCATGCGTGTAGAACTGGGTCATGTGTGTAGAACTGCTTCATGCGTGTAGAACTGGTTCATGCATGTAGAACTGGTTAATGCATGTAGAACTGGTTAATGCGTGTAGAACTGTTTAATGCGTGTAGAACTGTTTAATGCGTGTAGAACTGGGTCATGCGTGTAGAACTGGTTCATGCATGTAGAACGGTTTAATTCGTGTAGAACTGTTTAATGCGTGTAGAACTGTTTAATGCGTGTAGAACTGGGTCATGCGTGTAGAACTGGTTCATGCGTGTAGAACTGGTTCATGCGTGTAGAACTGGTTCATGCATGTAGAACTGGGTCATGCGTGTAGAACTGGTTAATGCGTGTAGAACTGGTTCATGCGTCTAGAACTGGTTCATGCGTCTAGAACTGGTTCATGCGTGTAGAACTGTTTAATGCGTGTAGAACTGGTTCATGCGTGTAGAACTGGTTCATGCGTGTAGAACTGGGTCATGCGTGTAGAACTGGGTCATGCGTGTAGAACTGGGTCATGCGTGTAGAACTGGTTCATGCGTGTAGAACTGGTTCATGCGTGTAGAACTGGGTCATGCGTGTAGAACTGGGTCATGCGTGTAGAACTGGTTCATGCGTGTAGAACTGGTTCATGCGTGTAGAACTGGGTCATGCGTGTAGAATTGGTTAATGTGTGTAGAATTGGTTAATGCGTGTAGAACTGTTTAATGCGTGTAGAACTGTTTAATGCATCTAGAACTGGTTCATGCGTGTAGAACTGTTTAATGCGTGTAGAACTAGTTCATGCGTGTAGAACTGGGTCATGCGTGTAGAACTGGTTCATGCATCTAGAACTGGTTAATGCATGTAGAACGGTTTAATTCGTGTAGAACTGTTTAATGCGTGTAGAACTGTTTAATGCGTGTAGAACTGGGTCATGCGTGTAGAACTGGTTCATGCATGTAGAACGGTTTAATTCGTGTAGAACTGTTTAATGCGTGTAGAACTGTTTAATGCGTGTAGAACTGTTTAATGCGTGTAGAACTGGGTCATGCGTGTAGAACTGGTTCATGCGTGTAGAACTGGTTCATGCATGTAGAACTGGGTCATGCGTGTAGAACTGGTTAATGCGTGTAGAACTGGTTCATGCGTCTAGAACTGGTTCATGCGTCTAGAACTGGTTCATGCGTGTAGAACTGTTTAATGCGTGTAGAACTGGTTCATGCGTGTAGAACTGGTTCATGCATGTAGAACTGGTTCATGCGTGTAGAACTGGTTCATGCGTGTAGAACTGGTTCATGCGTGTAGAACTGGTTCATGCATGTAGAACTGGTTCATGCGTGTAGAACTGGGTCATGCGTGTAGAACTGGTTCATGCGTGTAGAACTGGTTCATGCGTGTAGAACTGGTTCATGCGTGTAGAACTGGGTCATACGTGTAGAACTGGGTCATGCGTGTAGAATTGGTTAATGCGTGTAGAATTGGTTAATGCGTGTAGAACTGTTTAATGCGTGTAGAACTGTTTAATGCATCTAGAACTGGTTCATGCGTGTAGAACTGTTTAATGCGTGTAGAACTAGTTCATGCGTGTAGAACTGGGTCATGCGTGTAGAACTGGTTAATGCATGTAGAACGGTTTAATTCGTGTAGAACTGTTTAATGCGTGTAGAACTGGTTCATGCGTGTAGAACTGGTAGTTGTGATCAGTGGTTGTGGTCAGTAGTCAGTGGTTGTGGTCAGTCATCAGTGTTTGTGGTCAGTCATCAGTGTTTGTGGTCAGTAGTCAGTGTTTGTGGTCAGTAGTAAGTGGTTGTAGTCAGTAGTCAGTGGTTGTGGTCAGTCATCAGTGGTTGTGGTCAGTAATCAGTGGTTGTGGTCAGTAGTAAGTGGTTGTGGTCACTAGTCAGGGGTCAGTGGTTGTGGTCAGTAATCAGTGGTTGTGGTCAGTAGTCAGTGATTGTTGTCACTAGTCAGGGGTCAGTGGTTGTGGTCAATGATCAGTGGTTGTGGTCATTAGTCAGTGATTGTGGTCAGTGGTTTTGGTCACTAGTCAGTGGTTGTGGTCAGTAGTAAGTGGTTGTGGTCACTAGTCAGTGGTTGTAGTCAGTAGTTAGTGGTTCTGGTCAGTAGTCAGTGGTTGTGGTCAGTAGTCGGTGGTTGTGATCAGTAGTCAGTGGTTGTGGTCAGTAGTCAGTGGTTGTGATCAGTGGTTGTGGTCAGTAGTCAGTGGTTGTGGTCAGTTTTTGTGGTCAGCAGTCAGTGGTTGTGATCAGTAGTCAGTGGTTGTGGTCAGTAGTCAGTGGTTGTGGTCAGTAGTCAGTGGTTGTGGTCAGCAGTCAGTGGTTGTGGTCAGTAGTCAGTGGTTGTGGTTGTGGTCAGTAGTCAGTGGTTGTGGTCAGTAGTCCGTGGTTGTGGTCAGTTTTTGTGGTCAGCAGTCAGTGGTTGTGGTCAGCAGTCAGTGGTTGTGGTCAGCAGTCAGTGGTTGTGGTCAGCAGTCAGTGGTTGTGGTCAGCAGTCAGTGGTTGTGGTCAGTAGTCAGTGGTTGTGGTTGTGGTCAGTAGTCAGTGGTTGTGGTTGTGGTCAGTAGTCAGTGGTTGTGGTCAGTAGTCAGTAGTTGTGGTCAGCAGTCAGTGGTTGTGATCAGTAGTCAGTGGTTGTGGTTGTGATCAGTAGTCAGTGGTTGTGGTCAGCAGTCAGTGGTTGTGGTCAGCAGTCAGTGGTTGTGGTCAGCAGTCAGTGGTTGTGAACAGTAGTCAGTGGTTGTGGTCAGCAATCAGTGGTTGTGGTCAGCAGTCAGTGGTTGTGAACAGTAGTCAGTGGTTGTGGTCAGCAGTCAGTGGTTGTGGGCAGTAGTCAGTGGTTGTGGTTGTGGTCAGTAGTCAGTGGTTGTGGTCAGTAGTCAGTGGTTGTGGTCAGCAGTCAGTGGTTGTGGTCAGCAGTCAGTGGTTGTGGTCAGCAGTCAGTGGTTGTGAACAGTAGTCAGTGGTTGTGGTCAGCAGTCAGTGGTTGTGAACAGTAGTCAGTGGTTGTGGTCAGCAGTCAGTGGTTGTGGTTGTGGTCAGTAGTCAGTGGTTGTGGTCAGTAGTCAGTGGTTGTGGTCAGTTTTTGTGGTCAGCAGTCAGTGGTTGTGATCAGTAGTCAGTGGTTGTGGTCAGCAGTCAGTGGTTGTGGTCAGCAGTCAGTGGTTGTGGTCAGCAGTCAGTGGTTTTGGTCAGTAGTCAGTGGTTGTGGTTGTGGTCAGTAGTCAGTGGTTGTGGTCAGTTTTTGTGGTCAGCAGTCAGTGGTTGTGGTCAGTAGTCAGTGGTTGTGGTCAGTTTTTGTGGTCAGCAGTCAGTGGTTGTGATCAGCAGTCAGTGGTTGTGGTTATGATCAGTGGTCAGTGGTTGTGGTCAGTAGTCAGCGGTTGTGGTCAGTGGTCGTAGTTTCTTACCTGAATTCGACAGGACGCTGCTGAAAATTGTGAATAATCCCAGTTGTCGGAGCCTCATGTTGTTTGAAGTAAAAACTGAGCTGTGGTTTAGAAACACAAGGACAAAGTCCACGCCCATAATGACTCCGCCCCCTCTCCAACAAAACCCCTCCTCCCTGTGGACAATGATCCCAACAGTACTGGACTGTGATGCAACGGTAAAAACCTTACCTAATCTAAGGGTTTTTTTAACCCTTAAAACTAAGGGTAATCCTAACCCTAGAATAATTGAACCAATTGCAAACACTCATTAAGCATTGAATGACTTTATTAAAATGTTCCATTGACATTGATACGATCCACATTAAAATGATCAAATATGGACACCAGAACTTGTTTAGTCCTGGGCTAGGGTGCGGGTCGGCTGGTCCGGTTGTGGTGGGTTCACAGGGTGGCCATAGTGCGTTCGATCCAGTCCAGGAAGTTGCTGACCTTGGTGTAGACCCCGTACTGGTTGGCGTGGGCACAGCCTTTGCCCCAGCTAACCACCCCTGTCAGGAACCAGGTCTTGCGGTACTTAGTGACCAGTGGACCGCCGCTGTCACCCTCGCAGGAGTCCTTCCCTCCGGCTTTGATACCAGCACAGAGCATGTTCCTGGTGATGTTAAGACGGGTGTGACGACGACACTCCTGCAGGGGCACCCTGGGGATCTCCAGGCGCTGTAGGATGGTGGACGGCAGGCCATGCATGGCCAGGCGGCCCCACCCCGACACTGTAGACAGGCGCACGGTAGCCAGTGTCCGCGAGGCCGAAGTGTTCCGGGCAGGGAGGCAGATGGGTACCACGTAGCGGCCAAGTTTGACTGGACGGTAGAGCCAGAGCAAGGCCAGGTCACTGTCAGAGCTGGACTGGTTGTACCTGGGGTGGACGAAGACCTGGTCCACACGACTCTTCTGCTCCGTCTTCTCATCCCGGTTCTGGTCGTGTTCACCTTTGAGGGGACAGAAAGGTCAGTACAGGGTCTTTGGTTCCGGTGGGATCTGTTTGGAAATAAACTCTCATACAAATGGACCCGGTTCTTCATTAGAATCCACATTCAAACGGGAAGTCCACATTCAAACAGGAAGTCCACATTCAAACAGGAAGTCCACATTCAAACGGGAAGTCCACATTCAAACGGGAAGTCCACATTCAAACGGGAAGTCCACATTCAAACGGGAAGTCCACATTCAAACGGGAAGTCCACATTCAAACGGGAATTCCACATTCAAACGGGAAGTCCACATTCAAACGGGAAGTCCACATTCAAACGGGAAGTCCACATTCAAACGGGAAGCCCACATTCAAACGGGAAGCTCACATTCAAACGGGAAGCTCACATTCAAACGGGAAGCCCACATTCAAACGGGAAGTCCACATTCAAACGGGAAGTCCACATTCAAACGGGAAGTCCACATTCAAACGGGAAGTCCACATTCAAACGGGAAGTCCACATTCAAACGGGAAGTCCACATTCAAACGGGAAGTCCACATTCAAACGGGAAGTCCACATTCAAACGGGAAGTCCACATTCAAACGGGAAGTTCACATTCAAACGGGAAGCCCACATTCAAACGGGAAGTTCACATTCAAACGGGAAGCCCACATTCAAACGGGAAGCTCACATTCAAACGGGAAGCTCACATTCAAACGGGAAGCTCACATTCAAACGGGAAGCCCACATTCAAACGGGAAGCCCACATTCAAACGGGAAGTCCACATTCAAACGGGAAGTCCACATTCAAACGGGAAGCTCACATTCAAACGGGAAGCTCACATTCAAACGGGAAGCCCACATTCAAACGGGAAGTCCACATTCAAACGGGAAGTCCACATTCAAACGGGAAGTCCACATTCAAACGGGAAGTCCACATTCAAACGGGAAGTCCACATTCAAACGGGAAGTCCACATTCAAACGGGAAGTCCACATTCAAACGGGAAGTCCACATTCAAACGGGAAGTCCACATTCAAACGGGAAGTCCACATTCAAACGGGAAGTTCACATTCAAACGGGAAGTCCACATTCAAACGGGAAGCCCACATTGAAACGGGAAGCTCACATTCAAACGGGAAGCTCACATTCAAACGGGAAGCCCACATTCAAACGGGAAGCCCACATTCAAACGGGAAGCCCACATTCAAACGGGAAGCCCACATTCAAACGGGAAGCCCACATTCAAACGGGAAGCCCACATTCAAACGGGAAGTCCACATTCAAACGGGAAGTCCACATTCAAACGGGAAGTCCACATTCAAACGGGAAGTCCAATCTGTTACCAACGGTGACGTGGAAGATGCTGTAGGGGTGGGAGGAGACACAGTGGGCGGCGGTTAACATCCAATGAGGAGACAAGACGATGGCACCACAGATGTACCGGTGGTTCTCTGTCAGGAGAGCCTAGAGAACCGAGGAGAACCACAGCGAGGAGAACGCCCGAGAGAACCACAGAGAGGAGAACCATAGAGAGAACAGGTCAGTCTGGAACTACACAGTAGTACACAGTAGTAGACAGTAGTACACAGTAGTAGACAGTAGTAGATGGTAGTACACAGTAGTAAACAGTAGTACACAGTAATAGAAAGTAGTACACAGTAGTAGACAGTAGTACACAGTAGTAGACGGTAGTACACAGTAGTAGGCGGTCGTAGACAGTAGTACACAGTAGTAGACAGTAGTAGACGGTAGTCCACAGTAGTAGACAGTAGTAAACAGTAGTAGACGGTAGTACACAGTAGTAGACGGTAGTACACAGTAGTAGACGGTAGTACACAGTAGTAGACGGTAGTACACAGTAGTAGACGGTAGTACACAGTAGTAGACGGTAGTACACAGTAGTAGACGGTAGTACACAGTAGTAGACGGTAGTAAACAGTAGTAGACGGTAGTACACAGTAGTAGACGGTAGTACACAGTAGTAGACGGTAGTACACAGTAGTAGACTGTAGTACACAGTAGTAGACGGTAGTACACAGTAGTAGACGGTAGTACACAGTAGTAGACGGTAGTAGACAGTAGTAGACAGTAGTAGACAGTAGTACACAGTAGTAGACAGTAGTACACAGTAGCAGACAGTAGTACATGGTAGTACATGGTAGTACACGGTAGTAGACAGTCGTACACAGTAGTACACACCTGCCATGGACATTGTCCTTTTGGACAAATGTATCCATTTACGACTCTGGGACTGAAGTGGATGAAAGGTCGACCACAAGGAACTGGAACTGGAACCACAAGGACTGGGTTAGAATTTACAACCTCTGACCTTCAGTGTAAGGGTTATACCCAGTGACCACTGACCTTCAGTGTAAGGGTTATACCCAGTGACCTCTGACCTTCAGTGTAAGGGTTATACCCAGTGACCACTGACCTTCAGTGTAAGGGTTATACCCAGTGACCTCTGACCTTCAGTGTAAGGGTTATACCCAGTGACCACTGACCTTCAGTGTAAGGGTTATACCCAGTGACCACTGACCTTCAGTGTAAAGGTTATACCCAGTGACCACTGACCTTCAGTGTAAGGGTTATACCCAGTGACCACTGACCTTCAGTGTAAAGGTTATACCCAGTGACCACTGACCTTCAGTGTAAGGGTTATACCCAGTGACCTCTGACCTTCAGTGTAAGGGTTATACCCAGTGACCACTGACCTTCAGTGTAAGGGTTATACCCAGTGACCACTGACCTTCAGTGTAAGGGTTATACCCAGTGACCACTGACCTTCAGTGTAAAGGTTATACCCAGTGACCACTGACCTTCAGTGTAAGGGTTATACCCAGTGACCACTGACCTTCAGTGTAAAGGTTATACCCAGTGACCACTGACCTTCAGTGTAAGGGTTATACCCAGTGACCTCTGACCTTCAGTGTAAAGGTTATACCCAGTGACCTCTGACCTTCAGTGTAAGGGTTATAACCAGTGACTTCTGACCTTCAGTGTAAGGGTTATACCCAGTGACCTCTGACCTTCAGTGTAAGGGTTATACCCAGTGACCACTGACCTTCAGTGTAAAGGTTATACCCAGTGACCTCTGACCTTCAGTGTCAGGGTTATACCCAGTGAACATTAACCCCCAGTGTTAGGGTTATACCAGGTGACCTCTGACCTTCAGTGTTAGGATTATACCCAGTGACCTCTGACCTTCAGTGTAAAGGTTATACCCAGTGACCTCTGACCTTCAGTGTAAGGGTTATAACCAGTGACTTCTGACCTTCAGTGTAAGGGTTATACCCAGTGACCACTGACCTTCAGTGTAAAGGTTATACCCAGTGACCACTGACCTTCAGTGTAAGGGTTATACCCAGTGACCACTGACCTTCAGTGTAAGGGTTATACCCAGTGACCACTGACCTTCAGTGTAAAGGTTATACCCAGTGACCACTGACCTTCAGTGTAAGGGTTATACCCAGTGACCACTGACCTTCAGTGTAAAGGTTATACCCAGTGACCACTGACCTTCAGTGTAAGGGTTATACCCAGTGACCTCTGACCTTCAGTGTAAAGGTTATACCCAGTGACCTCTGACCTTCAGTGTAAGGGTTATAACCAGTGACTTCTGACCTTCAGTGTAAGGGTTATACCCAGTGACCTCTGACCTTCAGTGTAAGGGTTATACCCAGTGACCACTGACCTTCAGTGTAAAGGTTATACCCAGTGACCTCTGACCTTCAGTGTCAGGGTTATACCCAGTGAACATTAACCCCCAGTGTTAGGGTTATACCAGGTGACCTCTGACCTTCAGTGTTAGGATTATACCCAGTGACCTCTGACGTTCAGTGTTCGGGTTATACCCAGTGACCTCTGACCTTCCGTGTTAGGGTTATATCCAGTGACCTCTGACCTTCAGTGTTAGGGTTATACCCAGTGACCTCTGACCTTTAAAGCTAGGGTTACACCCAGTGACCACTTACCTTCAGTGTTAGGATAAAACCCAGTGACCTCTGACCTTCAGTGTCAGGGTTATACCCAGTGACCATTAACCCCCAGTGTTAGGGTTATACCCAGTGACCTCTGACCTTCAGTGTTCAGATTATACCCAGTGACCTCTGACCTTCAGTGTTAGGGTTATACCCAGTGACCTCTGACCTTCAGTGTTCGGATTATACCCAGTGACCTCTGACCTTCAGTGTAAGGGTTATACCCAGTGACCTCTGACCTTCAGTGTTCGGATTATACCCAGTGACCTCTGACCTTCAGTGTTAGGGTTATACCCAGTGACCTCTGACCTTCAGTGTTCGGATTATACCCAGTGACCTCTGACCTTCAGTGTTAGGGTTATACCCAGTGACCTCTGACCTTCAGGCATGCAGGTGCTGTTGTCCAGGTCAAGATGGTATCCTGGGGCACAGCTGCAGGCGTGGCGTCCGTTGGACAATTCGCTGCAGAAGTGTTCACATCCTCCATTTCTATGGCGACAGCCGCCATTCATCACCCGCACTGCCAATAAACAGCAGCATTAGTGCCGGCGGCGCAGGACGGAACCACCTGACGACACAACTGAGGGAGGGGGCGGGGTTTACCTCTGTCGCAGTTGCGTCCATGGTAACCAGGTGCACATTTGCAAATGTAGGTTGAGGCGTGGCTTGTGCAGGTGGCGCCGTTCTGACACGGAGACGACGAGCAGTTGTCACCAGCTGGAAGGAAGGCGGAGCTTAGTTTGAGCGGGAAAACAAAGGAGGGTGGAGCTTTTCAAGAACCAAGACATGTACCTGTGTAACGCCTCCAGAAGGACTCCTGCAGGAACACAAGGAACCAGTTGTTAAATATATATATGTATATATATGTATATGTATATGTATATATATATATATATATATATATATATATATATGTATATGTATATATATATATATATATGTATATGTATATATATATGTATATATATATATATATATATATATATATGTATATATATGTATATATATTTGTGTGTGTGTGTGAGCGTGTGTGTGTGAGCGTGCGTGCGTGTGTGTGTGTGTCCATTTCCATGGTTCTGTAGTTTCATAAAGAACATGTTCTAGAACATGTTCTACAAAAAACCAAAGAGACTAAACTTCATGTGAATGAAGTGACGACATGTTTACATTTGTTTGAGTATGATCCTATGCAGGATATTTGATTTGTTTGTTTGTTTGTTTACCAGTTGTTTGGGCAGTCTGTATATCTCTTTGGCTTCTTCGTAGGAACATCGTTCTTCTAAACATTCTCTCTCCACATTCCCCTGCTTCAGTTCCTCCAGGAAATGATTGGCCCTTCGATGACGAACCAGGAAAACACTGGCCTCCTGTTTGTTTACTAATACTGCACAACAACAACAACAACAACATGAGAACCAGAAGAACCATGGAAGAACACAGAAGAACCACAAAACAACAGATCAGATCAGTCCAGTCCAGTCTACTTCAGTCCTGTCCAGTTCACTCCAGTTCAGTCCAGTCCAGGTCAATTGAGTCCAGTCCAGTTGAGTCCAGTTGAGTCCAGGTCAGTCCAGTCTAGGTCGGTCCTGGTCAGTCCAGTTCAGTCCTGGTTAGTCCAGTACAGTTTTTCCCGTCAGTCCGTTTGAAATAAAACTACAGCAATGAACCGAAAGACGAGGACTTTAGAACTAGAACTAGAACCAGGACCAAGACCAGGACCACTGACCTGAAGGAAGCCCAGTGCATTCTGGGACAAAAGCGATGAGGAGTCGCAGGAGGAGCAGCATCTGTGGGCCCATGGCGGCCATGTTTGTTCTGATCAAAGGTCGAAGGAGGCAAAGGTTTGAACAAACACACACTAACAATAGCCAATCAGGTTCAGGTTTGAACAAACACATGCTAAGATCGGCCAATCAGCTTCATGTTTGAACAAACACATGCTAAGATCGGCCAATCAGCTTAAGGTTTGAACAAAAGCACACTAACAATAGCCAATCAGGTTCAGGTTTGAACAAACACATGCTAAGATCGGCCAATCAGCTTCATGTTTGAACAAACACATGCTAAGATCGGCCAATCAGCTTCATGTTTGAACAAACACATGCTAAGATCGGCCAATCAGCTTCATGTTTGAACAAACACATGCTAAGATCGGCCAATCAGCTTCATGTTTGAACAAACACATGCTAAGATCGGCCAATCAGCTTCATGTTTGAACAAACACATGCCCAGATGGACACTGGCCCCGCCAACCAATGATGTCGATGGACATTGGCCCCGCCCATCAAGGCTGCTGATGGCCACAGGCCCCGCCCACACAGGGGTCAGAGGACACAGTGGATGTCTGGTTTTTTCTGTCTTATGTGGACTCGTGTTCTCATGGGGGCTTGTGTGGTCTCTCCTAGTCTGATGTGGATTTGTGGTCTTAGTGCAGTTGGGCCAAGTGACCCCGACCTAATCCAGCAATTGTTCTTGATTATTTCCACTTTAGAGACAGACACCGTGAACTGGCTTTATTTTGAAAATCTCGTAGAACCGGAAGCAGGCCGTTCCGTTTGAAGCAGTCAAATCCGTATAAAACCCACATGTCAAACCGGGTTCCACGTGTATACCCGGGTTCAGACAGACGTGAGTTTATTTTCCTCACGAAAAAAATTACACAATTCCACTTTTCCAGTTACAAAACAAATGGATGTTGCTAACCTTAGCAAGCTAAGTTCATGCTAGCACAGCAAAGTAGCCCTTGGTTTGAATGTTTTCCACACGTCTGTCATCAGATATTTTCATTCATTGCTTATATATGTCTATAAATACTGAAAAGTCCTCATTTAACTCAAGCGACGAGGCGAAAAATGTCGTTTATTGTTGAGTGCACTGACGCAATAAGAATGGGGTTTATTTTCCCTTTTTATTAAATTTCAGGTAATCTATTGTCATTGAAACTTACATTTTCTCGCTTATTTACCAAATAACTTAACATGTGGCTATTAACCTAAACATTTATGTTTTTTTTAAACGCCACAACAGTGAAACAGCGTATTATGTATTATAAAAAAATTGAAAACAAGCCTGTCAGACACTCCTAAGGGTATACCTCAACCCCTGATTTCAACGGTGGCCGCCGGGGACAATTAACATTTACAAACTGGAGTATGAATGAGCGACTAATGTGAAGTTAAACAGTAAACTGTTGGGTTAAATGTTGAATTAGCCTCCGGAGACTCCGTTGGACTAGACCTGGACCCGGTCTGACCCAGGACCGGTGCTTTAAAGAGGTGGTTTACACCCGCATTTGGGGTTTGAAGACGTTTGTGTGGCGTTAAGTGTGTTATATTTGGCTAATCTGAGCCACACCAGGCTAATGTTAATCTAAAACAGACCAGACGAGATGGACCCGGATTCACCAGATTCACACGACATCGGTAAGAACTACATCATTTTAATGACACCTTTCAAGTGAAGCGTTCAGGTTAAATGCAGGACCGTCGCTAGAGTCTGCTTGGGGCAGCCCCCCCAGAACATAAAAATCTGAACATATATGCAATTAATATGTGTGTAACATGTGTGAAACATTGTGGTCAATAATCCGACACGAACACAAATATAAACTAGTATTTAGAGGATTCCTTATCTCACCCCTATACCGTGTCACCCTCCAGTTTCTATGACAACCTGTTCTTGAATTAGATACAATAATGGCTGTGTCCTTAACCACTCCCTCCTCCCTACAGAGGGCCCTATGTAGGGACCACGCCATTTTTTAGGGGTGTCCGAAAATGTCGTTAACCCGAATATGTCGCACCCAATCTATCCCACAATCCACCGCGAAATGTAGTGGGCATCATGGGCTGTGTCCGAAACTGCTCCCTATTCCCTACACAGGGCTCTATATAGGCAGCCTAAGTCTCCGCCCCTTCCGGTTGGTCCACTGGGCCTAAGTTCGGAAAAATGTAACATGAGTGGATGAGGATAAAATAATTATTTTCTGCTCCACTTTACTTTATGTCCTGAATCACACATTTGCTGTACTTTAATTAAAATCATAACCAATGATGTGCGTTTGGAGTTTCTTTGATACGTGTTTTGTGATTTATTATCGTGTAAAAATATGTCATTATTTGGACTCTGTTTGGACTACATATCAGACGTCGCATAGATGACGTCACAACAGAATCTTTCCATACAAACTTTTCTAAACCGTATACCACCTTTTCTATTTTTCATTTGTAAATACCTGTGTGTTTTGTGTCCCGGTGTAATCACAACACCATTTCCACATGTTCCCTCTACCGCTTCCCGACTGACTAGAGCTTGTCCCGCATGCTGGCTCTCACTCCACCAACTATCTCTCCCCCGGAGTAGCTGCCACTTTCCACATGCCCCGATTTAAAGTGGGTTTTCTCCACGTTTGATGCTCTTGCCTTCGTCCTGAAAGAAGGAGGTGAAGCTCGCCAAAGTCACAGCCATTTTCAAAGAGTTTGATGGTGAAGCTTGGTGATGACGTCATATTTGTGAGACGAACGTTGTAGTCCATTACTTACTCTGACATAAAACCTAACGTAACTTTGGATGTCTGTCCAAAGTCAGTGCTTTATCAATGTGAAAATGGATATTTAAAATTCACAGACATTAAATGTGAAAACCGTAGCACATTTCAAACGGGACCAGAAAATTACTTTTATCCCTCCATTGACTCACGTTCATTTTTTTATGGCACTTAGGTCCCATTGCCCGGAAATCGACCGGAAATAGAATCGCGTCACTTAGGTTCCCTATAGGGACCACGCCATTTTATAGGAGTGTCTGAATAAGCCGTACATAGTCACTCAATGTATCCCACAATCCACCGCGAAATGTAGTGGGCATTGATGGTCACTAACCAAAGGACTATATCCCATCATGCATTGCATGAATCGAAAAATAACTGAAGGAGATAAAAAAACCAACTTTATTGAAATCACAATATACAGACTCTCAATGAGGATAATGAATACAACTTAAAATGAAATACAAAATAAAATGTATAAACTAAACTTGGGGATTTTGTAAAAAAAAAAACTAAACTCCAGTAAAGTCCAATATTAAACAGTGTATAAATAAGGTTTACATGAAACACCTCAAATTAAACACAGAGCACAGATACAACATGAAGTTCTTTGGTTAAAATAATAAATGTCGTCCAATGTCTTATTTTTTGAGACATGAAAAAAAAAAGTTGAAGTCATGAATAAAAGCAGGGAAGGAGGGTTTAGAGTTTGTGGATTTTACACAGTGAATATGATACTTACAGAAATAGAATGATATTAATAATGTCTGATAAGGAAGATTCCAAATTCTGTCATTCAAAGGATGGTACACCGTTAATTTTGAGTGAAATCCAATTATTATCCAATTGTCAACAGTATTACAGATGTACCTCTAATATGAATATTTTCTTCACAAACTCTGCCACAGGATAAATGTTAGGGAGAGATTTCTGATGAAAATAAAGGCAGACACATTGATATTGGAGTCATAGTGACAGAAGTCCAGCTGTTCAGTAATGTAAATGTTAACACAAGAGTTGTTTAACACTTAATAACAGTAAATCAGTCGTGAACCAAGTTTATTCATATTGTATTTTATTACACAGACAGTAATACAAAAAAACATTTGAAAGTATTTAAATTCGTAGTGTCCGAAACATTTTCAATTGAGTGCCCTATATAGTGCACTACATGTATTTTCCTATGGAGGGAGTAGGGATCAGACACAACCAATGTGATTTTGACTTTACTGCTAAATGTGGCCTTGACCTTTGACCTTTTGCAATATTGATAATTCTGTTATCTGTATATAGGTGTCAGTGTGTGTAATATTATGATAATATATCCAGTATTGCTTAAGTTATAGAGTGATATGTCTGTGTTTGACACACAAACATTGTTACACAAGTTAATTTGGATACATGTCACCTTTGACCTCCAGAAAAAGACAAAATCATGCAATAAAAAGTCAAAATCACAAGATAAAACATCAAATAATGAGATAAAAAAAGTCTAAATAATGCATTAAAACATCCAAATTCTACATGATTTTGATTTTTTTGAAAAGTCAAAATAATGTGATTAAAATGTAAAAAAATATTATGTGGTAAAACGTCAAAGATATTTTTAATTATTTTTAAATTATTTTTATTCATTCCCTTTTATTTTTGTGCTCAGTTTACTTTATTATTCTTTTATTTTATAAAAAAATTAAATAAAGATGTGTTTTCACTCACTATCCAATGGCAACTTGATTATAAACTTGGTCATCATGTGACAATTAGTGTGTGTGTGTGTGTGTGTGTGTGTGTGTGTGTGTGTTGTCAGGTCGTGCCAGGGCCTTCTGGTCGTCAGAGGATGTGGAACAGGTCTTTAACGGGGTCTTCTCGTACCTGGACTACCTCAAACAGATGCTGAAGAAGAATGTGGCCTCTGACAAAGGTATGTTCAACTGGGATTAGGCTCCGCCCACAGCTCCAGATACAGGATGGTGGTAGTTGTTGTTGTTTACGTGTGTATGTTTCCACAGAATGTGTCCAAGGTCTGCGGGTGTTGGAGGCTCTGGATTGGTCTCCACCTGTGTCCTCTTCAGTTGTTCAGGTGGTCATTGGCTCAGGTAAAACCTTTGGTTATCGGGGCAACACGAGACTGAGGTTACCATAATGACGCTAGACCTTTGGTTACTATGACAACACAAGCCCTTTAGCCCTGTTTCCATTTCCAGTCTGCAGTTCAGTACAGGACAGGTCAGTACAGTACAGGTCAGTACAAGTCAGTACAGTACAGGTCAGTACAAGTCAGGTCAGTACAGTACAGGTCAGTACAAGTCAGGTCAGTACAGTACAGGTCAGTACAAGTCAGTACAGTACAGGTCAGTACAAGTCAGTACAGTACAGGTCAGTACAAGTCAGTACAGTACAGGTCAGTACAAGTCAGTACAGTACAGGTCAGTACAAGTCAGTACAGTACAGGTCAGTACAAGTCAGTACAGTACAGGTCAGTACAAGTCAGTACAGTACAGGTCAGTACAAGTCAGTACAGTACAGGTCAGTACAAGTCAGTACAGTACATGTCAGTTCAGTACAGTACAAGTCAGTACAGTACAGGTCAGTTCAGTACAGTACAGGTCAATACAGTTTAGTACACAGTAGGGGTGTGACGAGATCTCGTGCGACGAGATCTCGCGAGATAAAAATTTGCGAGATTTCTCGTTGGGTTGGAAATCAATCTCGCGAGATTTGCTGTTCAACAAGCAGCCGGAATAGAAAACACATGCATAACTATTTGCGACGCCCCCGCTATTTTCAAATTGTGATTCAACAAGCAGCCCAATGACGTCGGAAAATACAGGTGTTGGAATTGAAGATGCCCCCACCACTTTCAGGTCGTCTGTCTGGCAGCATTTTGGATTTCCAACAGAACTGATAAATGGCAAGAGAGTAAGTGATAAGACGCGGACAATATGCCGACACTGCAAGCAGACAATGCCATACAGTGCAGCCAATACCAGCACAATGCAAAGGCATTTACAGAACCATCATAGCGCAGTGCTCAAATCCGCGACTGCGCCGAAGAAAACGCCAAAAAAACAGACAACACTCACTAACACATTCGCCCCTCAGCTCCCACAATCAAGTGCCAGGGCCACAGCAATAACGAGAGATATAGGCGTTTTCATTGCTGCTGATATGAGGCCATTTTCTGTAGTTGAAAATGAAGGATTCAGGCGCCTTCTCCATACACTAGAGCCAAAATACACTATCCCATCATGCGCACATTTTACCCGTACAGTAATTCCGAAGCTTTACGAAGAGGCAAAGAGCAAGATTCTGCATATCTTGCAAGACGTCGTGAGCATTGCTATAACAACAGACGGCTGGACGTCTAGAAGTACCCAAAGCTACATTACAATCACAGCACACACAGTCAACAGTGACTGGGAAATGGAGAATGTTGTACTTCAGACTCGGCCACTTTTTGAGTCCCACACCGGGGCTAATATAGCTGAAGTTTTAAAAACAGCCGTCACTGACTGGGATCTCAAAAAGCCCAACCACGACATCACCATTGTTACCGACAATGCCCGTAACATGGATGTGGCCGTGCGCGAGGCAGGGCTGAAGGTGCACATCAAGTGTTTTGCGCACACAATCAATCTGGCGACGCAAGCTGGCCTCGGTGTTCCCCGTGTCGCCCGTTTGCTCGGGCGAGTGAGGCGTGTGGCTGCTTTTTTTCACCGGAGCACAACAGCTACCGCAGTCTTAATTACCAAACAGAAGCAACTAAAAGTACCTTCGCACAAATTGATTATGGACATTACAACGAGGTGGAACAGTACATTGGACATGCTGTCTCGTTACATCGAGCAGCAAGCTGCCATAACGGCGGCTCTCACAAGCACAGAGTTGAAACAAAACACCCGAAGCATTGACACACTTGACAGCTGCGATGTCAGAGATGCTGAAGACCTTGTAAAGCTGTTGCAGCCTTTGAAGACAGCCACTACAGTGTTGTGTGAGGAGAAGAGTCCCACAGTGTCTCTCATTGTGCCACTGAAGAGCATGATTGAACAGAACATGGCACCAGATGATGGGGATTCCACCACTGTGGCCAACACAAAGACAGCAATCCTCACAAATATTGCAAACAGATACAGTGGGGATGTCTTCAACTATCTGCTGGAGTGCAGTGTGCTCGACCCACGGTTCCGTACTCTACCTCAGCTAGACCATGACCAGTGTGAGAACGTCTTCCTAAGGGTGCAGACCAAGGCAGAGCAGTTACTGCAAAAACAGGTATGACACAGTTTTATTGTGCTTATCAACTAAACATTTTAATTGTGTGTGTGTGTGTGTCTTAGCTACTGAAATTTAACACCAGTGTTTCCTCTGTTTTAAAGAGCACAGCTGAGGAGAGAGAAGGAGGGGCGGCAGGTGGAGCTGACTGTCCCACACACAGCAGAGAGGAGGCTGAACAAGATGATGACACCGAAGCTGCAGGACCTGCTCCCAAAAAGACAGCCCTTGAGGACCTGTTAGGGAGGGCTTTCTCTACTGAGCCAGCAGAGGGGTCCAACAGTTCAAAACAGGTTGAGAGGGAAGTTGAAAACTACAGGAAAGAGGCATCTATCCCTCTCAGTGGCTGCCCTTTGAAGTGGTGGCAAGACCACTGCTCCCCATATCCTTTGCTGTCTCAACTTGCCAAAGCGTGCCTTGCTGTCCCTGCTACCTCTGTTCCCAGTGAGCGCATCTTTTCCACAGCTGGAGATATAGTAAATGCGCAGAGATCCCAGCTACTGCCAGAGAATGTGGACATGCTAATATTCTTAAAAAAGAACATGGATGTGTAGTCGGTGACATACATGATACATCTTTGTATTCTCAAAAAAAACCTTCTTGTTTTGCACATGTTGTTTGCACTTGAAAAAGAAGAAATATTTTTTATTGATTTTATTTTAACTTTTCTAGAATTTTATTTTAGTTCCAATTTGTAGAGGAAGAAGTGACATACTTGTCAGTGATATACATACTTGGTTATCTGTTTGCACTATTTGCAGTTTGCACTGACAGAGAAGAACCTTCTGTTTTGCACATATTGTTTGCATTGGAAAAAAGGAGAAATATATACAGTATATATACATTTTTTTTACTATTTTAACTTTTAATAACATTTTATTTTTGTTTCAATCTGTAGAGGAAGAAGTTAATTAAGAACTTCATTAAAATGAAGAAGTTCATAGAATGTCAAGGCGTACATAGTTAAATAAAAGTCTGTTGTCCAGGCATTCATATTTGTAATTTAGTTTTCTTAAAATCTCGTCTCGATCTCGTGAACTCAATCTCGTGTCTCATCTCGTCTCGTGAACTGAGTGTCTCGTCACACCCCTAGTACACAGTACACTACACCTGTACCGTACCAGAACTGACCTGTTACCATGGTTACATGGCCAGTGTTTAAGCTGCGGTTACCATGATAAAACAGAGTTTTTTTTTCCCCAGATGAACTGTCCCCAGTCCACATGTCCCCTTGTAGCCCCGGCCTTTCCATATGTCCGTCAAATGGCTCAGGGGCAGCGTCCCCCTCCGGTCCAGTACCGGTACCAGTCCAGGTCCCTGACGGACCCCACGTCTGCTGCAGGGTGGGTACCAACATCCTGTTGACACCTGCAGACACGCCCCTGTTGTTGGAGGCTGGTTGCCATAGTAACGCCCCCTCTTCCTTCCAGAGCTGCCTGCCCAATTTACCCAGCATGCCTCAGTGCGCGCCGCTGTTCTGGGGCCAGAACCCACTGAAGATCCCGCTGCTCTGCGGGTTCCGTCGACTCACGGAGGGGGCAGAGCTCGGCAGGAAAGAGCACGGTGACATCACCTACTACAGAACGCCATGTGGGTGGAGCCTCCATAACCACGACGAGGTGATGCGCTTCCTGTTAGTGACAGACAGCTACGACATCCTGCAGGTTAGAACACCTCATACTAGGACCGGGTTCAGACCTGGACCTGTATGTTTTACATTTTTCTCCTCTTTTATTTATTTAACTAAAAAAACTAATTTAAATATAAACTAGTATTTCAGAGAAGGTCTAACTCTGCCCCTATTTTGTGTCAATCTCCAGTTTCTATGACAACCTGTTCTTGAATTATGGAGGGAGTAGGGATCAGACACAGCCAATGTGATTTTGACCTTTCTGTTAAATGTGACCATGACCTTTGACCTTTTGCAATATTGCTAATTTGTTTATATGTATATATGTAATATTCTGAAAATATATCCAGTATGAATGAAGTTATAGTGTGATGTGTGTATGTTTGACACACATAGTATTATGGTGTATTCACACAGGCTCAGTATTATCTGTGGACCACTGAGCATTAACCCTGTACCTCTGTGTTATTGTGTGGCACATTCGGACGGGATAAACAAAAGTCTGTAATTCACTCAAATTCCAGACATTGTGACCGGATATGTTGTAAATTCACACCATCCTGTTTGGTCTCAATACATTGTTAAGGTAGAATGAAAACAAAATATGCATAAGAATAAAGGCTGTAAATGCCTTTGGCAGTCTGTACATTTTCTCCACGCCTTCAAAATAAGAGCGAGGTCAGTGCAGATGAAAACAGTCTCCAGATTACAGAATGGGCCGTTTTTATATATATATATATATATATATATATATATATATATATATATATATATATATATATATATATATATATATATGCATGATTTTTTTAACAATTTATTTGTGTGATATAGCTGTAAATATGTATTTGAACAGCTAAGAAAAGGAATGTTAATATTTGCTACAGTAGCCTTTGTTTGCTATTACAGAAGTCAAACGTTTCCATTAAAAAATCATGTGTTGTGATTTCTGGATTTTTATTTTCTCTCTCACAGTGGACATGCACCTACCATGAAAATTTCAGACCCCTCCATGATTTATAAGTGGGAGAAATAGCAAAATAGCAGGGTGTTAAAATACTTATTTTCTTCACTATATATATATATATATATATATATATATATATATATATATATATATATATATATATATATATATATATATATATATATATATATATATATATATATATATATATATATATATATATATGTTGTATGTATGTTTGTAAATAACTGTCTTAAACTATTCCATCTTTCTTAGTAGAATTAAATCAGTCAAACCTTCACAACCCTGGACCAGCCTTGGGACTGACCCACTTCCTGTCCCCTCCCCCACAGCTGGATTTATTCACCTTTAACCCCTCCGTTCGCTTAGACCCACCCCCGGGACCCAGCGGTCCTCGTCACCCGGAGCTGGACCTGAGTCGTGGGACAGAGCCCACACCGGTGGAGCTGGTCAGCGCCGAAGGGGGGGTGCGGCCCGCCATCTTTCGCTACAGGAAAGAGCGCTGGCCGCACGGCTGCTTCCTGAGCCGTGGAGCTACACTGTTTAATGTCTGCTGCGACTGCACCGATGGATGCACCGACGCCAACAAATGTGCCTGCGTCGCCATGACAACGACCGGACGACACTACGAACACCAGCGCTTGATGGAACCGGTGCCCGGCGGGTAAGACCTGGACCTGGTATCGCAGTCCAGGACTTGTGTTTCAGGTCATGTGACAGTCCCTCCCCCTGTGTTGTGTGACCTGAAATAGGTCATATGTTTAGATCTGTGTAGGTCAAAGGTGACATATGACCAAATTAACTTGTGTAACACTGTTTATCTTATAATTTACACTTTATGCTAACATTAATGCTAATGGCCCCTCCCCCCCTGTGTTCTGTGTGTTTCAGGTTGTATGAGTGCGGGCCGTGGTGCGGTTGTGAGCGTGCTCGCTGTCAGAACCGTCTGGTCCAGCGCGGTATCAGGCTCCGCCTCCAGGTTTTTCACACACAGGGCCGCGGCTGGGGGGTGCGTTGCCGTGACGACGTGGACCGCGGAACGTTCGTGTGCATTTACGCAGGTGAGTGCCATCACCGTGACGATAGGAGTAGCCAACCGGGTGGGCAGAGTCGAGCTTATGAGTGTTGTCGTCCCCCCCTCCCCAGGTGTGCTCCTGCAGCGCATCCAGACCCCCGCGGAGGCTCCGCCCCCTAAGCTGACGAGGGCGGACCTTCCTTCAGACGATGAGGTGGAAGTGGTCACTGAGTGGCTGGCACCGCCTGTGTTAGAGGGGTGGAGCAACCAGACCCCCCCCACATCTGTGGCCACGCCCCCTCTGCATGTGCCCGTCATCCAGAGACCGCCGGAGCCCAACGCCAATAATAACGCCTCAGATGGCCACAAGGTGAACGACACAGATTTTATTTGACTTTTTGTGTGATCATTTTAAATACATACAATACAAACATTTAAAAAAAAATTAAATAGATACAAATAATCAAAAAATTATTTAAAAAAGAAGTTAAAATAATGTATTTTTAAAAATTAAGAATTATATATATATATATATATATATATATATATATATATATAATTTTAAAAAGTAAAAAAAAAAATATTAAAAATAAAATAAAAAATCTGAAAAAAATCTTTTTTTAATGAAAATATAATTAAATTTTTTTTTTAATTCAATAAATATAAAAATGTAAAAAGTTAAATAAAAATGTTTAAAATAAAAACTAATAAAATGTTTATCAGATCCTTTAGTCTTTTAATGTATTGTTGTCATGGTTACAGTGTGTATGAACTCTTCTTCTTCAGTCAGTTTTGGTGGGTGCTCCACAGCCTGTCTTATCCTCCACCACCACTCACACACCTTCGCACGGCGGCCATGTTGCAGTGACTCCGCCCCTGCGTTGCGGCGTGACCACGGGTAAGGCTATCACTGTGGCGACCAACGGTACAGAGGCGGAGCCTGGTCTGAAGAGGGAGGGAAAAAAGGCGGAGGATGTTTACTTTATCGACGCCACGAAGGAGGGAAACGTCAGCCGCTTCTTTAATGTGAGTGGAGCCGAGGGGAGGGGCTAGTGAACCAGAATCAGCTTTGACCTCTCAGTGACCTTTGACCTCTCCTCTACAGCACAGCTGTGAACCAAACCTGTTCATCCAGAACGTGTTCACAGACTCGCATGACTCCGCCTTCCCTGTCATTGCCTTCTTCACCCGCAGGTTGGTTACCATGGCAACAGCCACACTGACTGGTTGGTGTTTACTACATTTGTTTATGTTTACTCTTGTTATTGTTTGTTGTTAGCGCTCTAAAGGCAGGGGCGGAGCTTCTGTGGGATTACTCTTCAGAGGGCGTGGTTTCGTCGTTGCAGAAACGGGAAGTGCCGTGCCTGTGCCTTAGCGACGGTTGCCAGGGGATGTTCTCCGTGGAGGAGAGCATGTGTGAGGTCTGTGAGTTCAAAGGTCAAGGAGCCATGGAAGCGCAGTGACGGAAACTCCGCCCCCAGAGGAGGCGGAGCCACAGACACAGAACATGTCTATGTTTGCCGAAAAGGTCACGATTTTAGTTTATTTTCTTTACTGATGATGAAAAAAAGTTCCTTATGTAGAGAGGGGCGGGGTTTGTTGAATGAAACCAGTCTTTATTTTTAACGGTTCATTAAACTGATTGAAACTCACGGCTCTGAGGCTTTTATTTTGAAACTCCCCCTGACTTTGTGGCATCGTGCATTAATTCTGAAACTCCTTGTGACTTCCTGTTCCAGTGCTTTTGTTCTGAAACTCCTCCTGACTTCCGGTTCTAGTGCTTTTGTTCTAAAACTCCTCCTGACCTCCTGTTGTAATGTTTTTATTCTGAAACTCCTGACTTCCAGTTATGTTTTTATTTTGAAATTCCCGCTGACTTAATGTCGTATTGTTTTTATTTTGAAACTTCCTGTCTTCCTATCATGTTTTTATTTTGAAGCTCTTCTTGACATCGTGTTCGGGTGCTTTTATTCTGAAAATCCTCCTGACTTCCTGTCATATTTTTATTCATTTTTAAACTTCCTGACTTCCTGTTCTAGTGCTTTTATTCTGAAACTCATGACTTCCTGTCACGTTTCTATTTTGAAACTCTTCCTGACTTTTTCTTCTAGTGCTTTTATTCTGAAACTCCTGACTTCCTGTCGTAATGTTTTTATTTTGAAAGTCCTCCTGACTTCCTGTTGTTTGTCCGGTGTTGTGTTTGCCCCCCCCCCCCCCCCCCCCCCCCCCCCAAGTAGCCCCTCCTTCCTTTAGTCCTTTGAGATCCACCTCCTCTGCCACCTGGGTCTTCATACCGACTCTCCTCTCACTCTGAAGCCGACCATGAGTGCTCCTTCGCCGGCTCCGTGGATGCTCTTCCTCGGCCTTCTGCTGTGGGTGTCCTGGTTCTCCAGCCTCGGTGCCCGGGTGCCACCGCCGCTCACGCGGGCATCGGTGCGCATCCCCCCGCATGATCAGGTGGCCCGGGTGGCCCGCTTCGTGGCCCACCAGTGCAGCTGGGCCTCCGTAGCCACCATCTCCACACATGAGCCCGTAACCGGACAGCCCTTCTCGAACGTGTTCTCTGTCAGTGACGGGCCCCCGGGAAACGACACCGGGACCGGGGTGCCTTATCTGTACCTGACCCGCATGGAGATCTCTGTTCAGGACTTACAGGTCAGTCTGCGCCTGCGCATCAAGCCTGACAGTGGGGTCATGTGAGTTGTGTGTCATGTGACCTTATCAGAAGTAAACAGCTGTGTGTGTGTGTGTGTGTGTGTGTGTGTGTGTGTGTATTCGTATCTTTATGGGGATATATATTTACAGAGTCACACCATGTGGACCAAAATTCAAGTCCTCACAAGGGTTAAATATAAATAAAGGTCCCCACTAGTAAATTAGACATGATGTGTCCCTATAAATACAATGATTAGATTTTTCTTAAAGTCCCCACAAAGCATGAGGGAAACATGTGTAAAGTGAAACATGTATTTATTTATTTTAATAAAAAAAACATATCTTTAAGTGTTTACTTTGTTAAAAAGTATACATTTTTTGCATGTAATTTTTGATAGTAAAATAGTATTAATTTAATGTGATTACTTTAATTTATTATTTAAAAATGTAAATTATTTTTCACTTTTATTTATCTATTTTTAATCTAATACAAATATGTAAACCTGATTAAAATAAAAAATGTTTAGACTCATTACCTAGTGTATGTGTGTATATGTGTGTGTGTGTGTGTGTGTATGTGTATGTGTGTGTGTGTATGTGTGTATGCATGTGTGTGTGTGTGTGTATGCGTGTGTGTGTGTGTGTGTGTGTGTGTGTGTATGTGTGTGTATGCGTGTGTGTATGTGTGTGTGTATGTGTGTGTATGCGTGTGTGTATGTGTGTGTGTATGTGTGTGTATGCGTGTGCGTTTTGTATAAAAGTTCAACTGTTATGAGAAAAAAAGTACTATTATTATTATTATTATTATTATTATTATTATTATTATTGCTGTTGTTAAGTGTTTCCATGTGATTCTCTTGGTTCTAGTTTAACACATTTGTTGTTTGTTGTTGTTTCAGTTTAACCCTCAGGCGTCCATGTCCATGTCTTTGGCTCAGACCGAATTCTGTTCTGAGTCTGGATTTGATCCACAGAGTCCATTATGTGCCCACATTATACTGTCTGGATCTGTAGTACAGGTTAGACCACGCCCACATTATACTGTCTGGATCTGTAGTACAGGTTAGACCACGCCCACATTATACTGTCTGGATCTGTAGTACAGGTTAGACCACGCCCACATTATACTGTCTGGATCTGTAGTACAGGTTAGACCACGCCCACATTATACTGTCTGGATCTGTAGTACAGGTTAGACCACGCCCACATTATACTGTCTGGATCTGTAGTACAGGTTAGACCACGCCCACATTATACTGTCTGGATCTGTAGTACAGGTTAGACCACGCCCACATTATACTGTCTGGATCTGTAGTACAGGTTAGACCACGCCCACATTATACTGTCTGGATCTGTAGTACAGGTTAGACCACGCCCACATTATACTGTCTGGATCTGTAGTACAGGTTAGACCACGCCCACATTATACTGTCTGGATCTGTAGTACAGGTTAGACCACGCCCACATTATACTGTCTGGATCTGTAGTACAGGTTAGACCACGCCCACATTATACTGTCTGGATCTGTAGTACAGGTTAGACCACGCCCACATTATACTGTCTGGATCTGTAGTACAGGTTAGACCACGCCCACATTATACTGTCTGGATCTGTAGTACAGGTTAGACCACGCCCACATTATACTGTCTGGATCTGTAGTACAGGTTAGACCACGCCCACATTATACTGTCTGGATCTGTAGTACAGGTTAGACCACGCCCACATTATACTGTCTGGATCCGTCGTACAGGTTAGACCACGCCCACATTATACTGTCTGGATCCGTCGTACAGGTTAGACCACGCCCACATTATACTGTTTGGATCTGTAGTACAGGTTAGACCACGCCCACATTATACTGTCTGGATCTGTAGTACAGGTTAGACCACGCCCACCTGAACAAAGACACAAACACATGTACAAAGGACACGCCCACATGTAGACATGGTACACCCCTCAGTCACATGACCCAAGCCTTCTTTTCATTGGTCAGGTGAACGGGACGGAGGCGGAGTTTGCAGAGAAGTCTCTGTTCAGTCGACACCCAGAGATGAAGGCGTGGCCTAAAGACCACAATTGGTTCTTCGCCAAGTTCAACATTACACTGGTAAGACCTGGACCTACATCTGGACCTGGACCACCACCCTCTTTTCATTCATTTTCTGTATGTAGTGGTTTAGCTCCACCCCCGTATAAGCTCCACCCCTCTGTGCTGTCTTTCAGGTGTGGGTGTTGGATTACTTTGGGGGCATAAAGGTTGTGACCCCAGACCAGTACTTCCATGCTTCACCAGTTGAACACTCTGAGCTGCTGGGGTTTGTAGTCCTAAATCTCATTTTGTAGTCCTTCATGTGTTTTTGTAGTTTTATGTGAGGTTTATAATGATGATGATGTCTGTTTCCAGGTGACAGTTCAACTGTGGTCGTTGGTTCAATTCCCTCCCAGATGAAACCCATCAACTGTGGATCATCAATAATCAATAATAATCAGTCATAATCAATAATGACGTTTGGAATCAAATGAAAAGTTTAGTATGATTGTTTTTATGTAAACAAACAAAATAATTACATCAAATTGAATTTCAATGGACTGGACCCAGGTTAAGAGTTCTAAAGGTTTAGGTTCTACAGTTTTAAGTTCTAAAGGTTTAGGTTCTACAGTTTTAAGTTCTAAAGGTTTAGGTCCTAAAGCTTTAGGTTCTAAAGGTTTAGGTTCTAAAGGTTTAGGTTCTAAAGGTTTAAGTTCTAAAGGTTTAGGTTCTAAAGCTTTAGGTTCTAAAGGTTTAGGTCCTAAAGGTTTAAGTTCTAAAGGTTTAGGTTCTAAAGGTTTAAGTTCTAAAGGTTTAAGTTCTAAAGGTTTAGGTTCTAAAGGTTTAAGTTCTAAAGGTTTAGGTTCTAAAGGTTTAGGTTCTAAAGGTTTAGGTTCTAAAGGTTTAGGTTCTAAAGGTTTAAGTTCTAAAGGTTTAGGTTCTAAAGGTTTAGGTTCTAAAGGTTTAGGTTCTAAAGGTTTAAGTTCTAAAGGTTTAGGTTCTAAAGCTTTAGGTTCTAAAGGTTTAGGTCCTAAAGGTTTAGGTTCTAAAGGTTTAGGTTCTAAAGGTTTAAGTTCTAAAGGTTTAGGTCCTAAAGGTTTAGGTCCTAAAGGTTTAGGTTCTAAAGGTTTAGGTTCTAAAGGTTTAGGTCCTAAAGGTTTAGGTCCTAAAGGTTTAGGTTCTAAAGGTTTAGGTTCTAAAGGTTTAGGTCCTAAAGGTTTAAGTTCTAAAGGTTTAGGTTCTAAAGGTTTAAGTTCTAAAGGTTTAGGTTCTAAAGGTTTAGGTTCTAAAGGTTTAGGTTCTAAAGGTTTAGGTTCTAAAGGTTTAGGTTCTAAAGGTTTAGGTTCTAAAGGTTTAAGTTCTAAAGGTTTAGGTCCTAAAGGTTTAGGTCCTAAAGGTTTAGGTTCTAAAGGTTTAGGTTCTAAAGGTTTAGGTCCTAAAGGTTTAGGTCCTAAAGGTTTAGGTTCTAAAGGTTTAGGTTCTAAAGGTTTAGGTCCTAAAGGTTTAAGTTCTAAAGGTTTAGGTTCTAAAGGTTTAAGTTCTAAAGGTTTAGGTCCTAAAGGTTTAGGTCCTAAAGGTTTAGGTTCTAAAGGTTTAGGTCCTAAAGGTTTAGGTTCTAAAGGTTTAGGTTCTAAAGGTTTAGGTCCTAAAGGTTTAGGTTCTAAAGGTTTAGGTTCTAAAGGTTTAGGTCCTAAAGGTTTAAGTTCTAAAGGTTTAGGTTCTAAAGGTTTAGGTTCTAAAGGTTTAGGTTCTAAGCTTTTTCATATTCTATTTTTTCTTAATTAAAATCGGACTTTTTTAAACGTGTTTGTTTCCAATAAAGTTTTTCTATAAAGCGTGAAAAGTCATGAAACGTCCTTGAACCACCTGCAGAACCGTGCAGAGGTTCCTCAGTAATGAGGTGTTTTGACAGATGTTCCACAGTGGAACCTTAACCCTAACCATTGACTGGTGTTTTTACTCCAGTTTCACTCGACAACACACGTCTGGTGTTTAGTTTGTATCAATAAGTTCAAAGAGAATGAATAAAGAATAATAGTAAATGAAACAGATCAGTGTTAAATATGTGCATCTTTGTCACGTTGGGTGTTCGCCTGTTTCCTTGGTTACGGTTTCAGCTGGTTTGGACAAAGCGTGGCTGGTGGGACTGGAGTTGGCTTTGGTGGCTTACTATTGGCTAAACAAGCGTAGCCAATCAGAAGCAGAGTAGCTGCTGTGGTCATACACCTGCTTAGCTGTCTGTCAAAAACAGAAACAAATCAATAGGAAGTCCCGCCCACACCAGCCAACACCAACCAGTTGTATAAAAAACATCATTTCTTTAATTCTTTTTATTAATTGTGTTGTAATAGTGAGCAGTGTCCAGTAGAGGGCAGTGAAACTACTGTTTAATCATTTAGTGGATTTAAATGTGTGACCTGAAAATATGAGTTTATATTTGACACAGAATGAGATTAAATTCAGTTAAAAATGAACAAAATGACACAAATTAATACAAAAACCTGAACTTAATCTGTTTCAATAAATGTTTCTTCATTAAATTCTAAATGGACCTTTTTAACAGTAAGTGTAAATACGTCAGAGGAGCGTTACCGAACTTCCTGTTAAACGTCCAGACAGTAGAAAGACACTAATGTTGAAAGAGTCTTTTCAAGTTCCTGAGGAACTTTGACACTTTTAACATTTGCGGATATTGTAAGAATCGTGGAGGAAATTTTACTAACGAAAAAAATAAATGATAAAGGCTACGATTATTCCCATGAGTAAAAAGTTCTACTGAAGTGATAAGTCTGTCCACCAGTCATTAGTCTGTCCACCACCAGTCATAAGTCTGTCCACCAGTCATTAGTCTGTCCACCAGTCATTAGTCTGTCCACCAGTCATAAGTCTGTCCACCAGTCATAAGTCTGTCCACCAGTCATTAGTCTGTCCACCACCAGTCATTAATCTGTCCACTACCAGTCATAAGTCTGTCCACCAGTCATTAGTCTGTCCACCAGTCATTAGTCTGTCCACCAGTCATAAGTCTGTCCACCAGTCATTAGTCTGTCCACCAGTCATAAGTCTGTCCACCAGTCATTAGTCTGTCCACCACCAGTCATTAATCTGTCCACTACCAGTCATTAGTCTGTCCACCAGTCATAAGTCTGTCCACCAGTCATTAGTCTGTCCACTTCTACCTAGGACTAGGGTTCTAGGGTTATGTATGGATAGTATAGAGGACATGGACTATTTGACTATTTTATATTTGTTCTGTCTATGGTTCAAGTCAACGTCTCATTAGCATAACGCTAACGTTAGCCCAATGCTATCATAACATTTTTCTCTGGCAGTGTGTGTTTATGTTAGTGTTTGTTTGTCATAATATTTAATGTAGTAGACGGGCAGGTTTTTGTGAGGGTTAGATGTTACCCATGACAAATAAAAAAAGAGGATGGTCCCAAACTCCAGGTTTGATCAGTGTTCATACATTTACTGTGACTTACTGCTGTTGCACTAACTACTGTTCACTCTTCTATCACTATTTACACTCTTTCCTTCCAATGCTACTGTTGTTTACTGCTGACACTGATGTACTGGCATGGAAAGGTTAAAGGTCACAACTACAGTTTAAGGACAACATTACTTATTTGTGTTCACCATAACTTTAAAACCATGGACATTTGTTTTATCTCAACTCATAGCGACGTTAACAGCTGCCGTTTTTGACAGCGTTCATATACTGGCTCCTTTTTCCTGTAGGAATAGAATCATTCCAAGGAAAAATGCTAGGGTTTCAAACCGTCATCCCCAGATGTAGTGTTCTGATGTGAAGTGTCTGCTGCAGACGGAAGTGCTCCTGTTTTAATGATAAAACTGGGCCCTTCATAACACTGAATAGCCTGGACCCATTTTCCTCTAGCTTCACCGTTAACAGGGAAGGAGTGGAAGGAAATATAAGATGCTTCTGGACATGACAACAACATCCTGCTATGTTACAATAACTGTTGTTCCATGACAACAACATCCTGGTATGTTACAATAACTGTTGGTCCATGACAACAACATCCTGCTATGTTACAATAACTGTTGTTCCATGACAACAACATCCTGGTATGTTACAATAACTGTTGTTCCATGCTGTCATCTGTGACATTTAACTTTTACTGGTGAGGATGTAGGGTTACGCTGCGCTTACGTATGTCTGGTGAGAAATGAAGAAGTGGTGAAAAAGGTCTATTGATACTGCTAACATGTTGATTCTGCCATTTGACCTCTAATTTGACCCCCTGAACATAAATGAAAACTCACTAAATTTTGCACACACTTCAGAAGTGTGAAAAATTTAAAAAAGTCTTGGTTTTGTAAAAGTCTGTAAAGAAATGTGTTTACAGCGCCACCTTTCATAGTCAAATAGTTTGTATTAGGCAGATCACGCCCTAGTGAAGTTAGAGCTTTGAAAATATGTTCGTCATATGATAATGAACAAAAAAAACAAAACTGATGGCCACACCCATAAACCAAAAGGAAGTCCGCCATCTTGGATCGAAATTTTAAAACCTTTGAGTCATGGTTTTCGCTGTCATTGGAATTTTTCTATGTCCTCCTTGGCTGTTAGGTCAAATGAGCTCAAAATGTAGACAAGTGGGACATCAAAAGTTATAAAAAATGTTAGGAAAAGTTGCATCATTTTCATGCTACGCTGTCGCAAAATTTTGGGGAAAAATTGCCACTACATAAATTGCTTCAGCTCAGACATACGAACAGCGATTTGACTGAAATATGACTCTGACGTTACATGGGGAGGTGAAGGCCTTATTATTATTATTATATTATTATTATTATTATTATTATTATTATTATTATTATTATTATTATTATTATTATTATTATTATTATTATTATTATTATTATTATATTATTATTATTATTATTATTATTGTTATTAGTAGTAGTAGTAGTATTGTTATTGTTATTATTATTGTTATTAGTATTGTTATTATTGTTAGTATTATTATTATTATTATTTTTGTTAATGTTATTATTATTATTAGTAGTATTGTTATTGTTGTTATTATTATTATTATTAAAATAAAAAAATAAGATACAATACAACACAATATGGCGGCACGGCGGTGCAGTGGTTAGCACGGCGGTGCGGTGGTTAGCACGGCGGTGCGGTGGTTAGCACGGCGGTGCGGTGGTTAGCACGGCGGTGCGGTGGTTAGCACGGCGGTGCGGTGGTTAGCACGGCGGTGCGGTGGTTAGCACGGCGGTGCGGTGGTTAGCACGGCGGTGCGGTGGTTAGCACGGCGGCGCAGCGGTTAGCATGGCAGTGCAGTGGTTAGCATGGCAGTGCAGTGGTTAGCACTCGTGCCTCACAGCAAGAAGGACCCTGGTTCGAATCCCGTACCAGACCTTTCTGTGTGGAGTTTGCATGTCCTCCCCGTGTCCGCGTGGGTTTTCGCCGGGCACTCCGGTTTCCTCCCACCATCTGATAGGTTAGCACTGATAGGTTAATTGGTTAATCTAAAATTGTCCATAGGTGTGAATGTGACAGTGATTGTTTGTCTATATATGTTCAGCCCTGAGATGAACTGGCGTCTCATACAGGGTGTACCCCGCCTTCACCCATTGTAGCTGGATTAGGCCCCCAGTGACCCCCGCGACCCTAGTGAGGATAAAGCGGGTTCAGATAATGAATGAACAACACAATATTTGCTATAAATATTATAAATCAAACTTTAAAAGTAAAAAAAAAAAAAAATTCCATAGTTAATAGAACTTTCTGTTTATACATATATGTAGGTAGAAGCCACGCCCACAGCACTCATCATCTGGTCAAAGCCACGACCTCTGCTCTACCTGCTGTTGTAAACCTCCTCATCTGGCCCCACCCCTCCTCTTCCTCTTCCTCATCCTCCTCCTCATCCTCCTCCTCCAGACATGTGTCAGTCAGTTTCAGTTTGTCGTATGAAACAGGAAGTAGAGTTTGACTCCAGCGCACGTCGTCTCACTTCTGTCTTTACATGACCATGAGCAGGAGCAGAACCAGGGCTTGGACCACACTGGACCTGGACCTGGACCATGATGACCCCCCTCCCCCATGTGTGGGTGATGCTGCTTCTGTTAATGTTTGTCAACGGCAACGGTCAGTTCACATGTAATTCATGTCGTACAAGTACTGACGTTACTGTAGTACAAGTACTGACGTTAGTGTAGTACAAGTACTGACGTTAGTGTAGTACAAGTACTGACGTTACTGTAGTACAAGTACTGACGTTACTGTAGTACAAGTACTGACGTTACTGTAGTACAAGTACTGATGTTACTGTAGTACTAGTACTGACATTACTGTAGTACAAGTACTAACGTTATTGTAGTAAACTTCCTCAGACCAGTGGTCTTTAGGCTCCGCCTCTAAACGTCCTGAGTGTCTTAATGTAGAATTTATAGAAAATATTGACAGAATTCAACTATCGTCTCTGTTTCAATAGATCGTGGTCTGTCCACACACTTCTGAGCATGCTCAGTAAAAGCCCCACCCACTGTGGTTTGTTCAGCTTTGTTTTTCAGTTGGATTCATTAGTTTAATTCATTAGTTTTTGTGTTTTTCAGTTGGATTCATTAGTTTAATTCATTAGTTTTTGTGTTTTTCAGTTGGATTCATTAGTTTAATTCATTAGTTTTTGTATTTTTCAGTTGGATTCATTAGTTTAATTCATTAGTTTTTGTGTTTTTCAGTTGGATTCATTAGTTTAATTCATTAGTTTTTGTATTTTTCAGTTGTCGGTGCAGGTCCAGAGTGTGAGATGATCATTCTTGTTCGTCGTAACACCGTGTACGAGGCGTCACTTGGACAAAATCTGACGATCAAGTGTCAGGTCAGTTTCTGTCAGGCTCCGCCTCCAGTCGTCCATTGGTTTAAAGTTGATAACGGTTCATTCCAGTTGAACAGCAGCAGAATCAGCAGTGAGTGGAGGATGAAAAAACATTTGGAAGGGGTTTCCCTGTTAACCTTCCAGGGGCTCCTCACATCTGACTCTGGCCTTTATCAGTGTCGTGTGTTTGGAAAACGAGAGGAAGTACGGAGTCACCTGATCAACGTGTCCGTCACTGGTGAGTCTGGATTTATTTCTACATTTATTCCATGTGTGTTTCCATGGTAACTCTACACACAAAACTAAAGAACGAAACTAATGAATCCAACTGAAAAACACAAAAACTGGTAGAAACTTTAGAACATGTCCAACATTTAGAACGTGTGGAACCTTTAGAACATGTTGAACCTTTAGAACATGTCCAACCTTTACAACGTGTAGAACCTTTAGAACATGTCGAACCTTTAGAACGTGTCCAACCTTTAGAACGTGTCCAACCTTTACAACGTGTAGAACCTTTAGAACATGTTGAACCTTTAGAACTGTAGAACCTTCAGAACATGTTGAACCTTTAGAACATGTTGAACCTTTAGAACATGTCCAACCTTTACAACGTGTAGAACCTTTAGAACATGTAGAACCTTTAGAACATGTTGAACCTTTAGAACTGTAGAACCTTTAAAACATGTTGAACCTTTAGAACGTGTAGAACCTTTAGAACGTGTAGAACCTTTAGAATATGTATAACCTTTAGAACATGTCCAACCTTTAGAACGTGTAGAAACTTTAGAACATGTCGAACCTTTAGAACTGTAGAACCTTCAGAACATGTCGAACCTTTAGAACGTGTGCAACTTTTAGAATATGTCCAACCTTTCCAACGTGTAGAACCTTTAGAACATGTCCAACCTTTAGAACGTGTAGAAACTTTAGAACATGTCGAACCTTTAGAACGTGTCGAACCTTTAGAACATGTAGAACCTTTAGAATATGTATAACCTTTAGAACATGTCCAACCTTTAGAACGTGTAGAAACTTTAGAACATGTCGAACCTTTAGAACTGTAGAACCTTCAGAACATGTCGAACCTTTAGAACACGCAGAACCTTTAGAACGTGTAGAACCTTTAGAACATGTCGAACCTTTAGAACTGTAGAACCTTCAGAACATGTCGAACCTTTAGAACACGCAGAACCTTTAGAACGTGTAGAACCTTTAGAACATGTCGAACCTTTAGAACATGTCGAACCTTTAGAACTGTAGAACCTTCAGAACATGTCGAACCTTTAGAACACGCAGAACCTTTAGAACGTGTAGAACCTTTAGAATATGTCGAACCTTTAGAACATGTCAAACCTTTGGAACATGTCCAATCTTTAGGACATGTAGAACCTCTGGAACATGTAGAATCATTAGAACATGTCAAACCTTTAGAACATGTCCAACCTTTAGAACATGTAGAACCTTTAGAATGTGTAGAATCTTTAGAACATGTCCAAACTTTAGAACATGTAGAACCTTTAGAACTGTAGAACCTTCAGAACATGTCGAACCTTTAGAACATGTCAAACCTTTAGAACTGTAGAACCTTTAGAACATGTCCAACCTTTAGATCATGTAGAACCTTTAGAACATGTAGAATATTTAGAACATGTTGAACCTTTACAATGTGTGGAACCTTTAGAACATGTCCAACCTTTAGAACATGTAGAACCTTGAGAACATGTCCAACCTTTAGAATATGTCCAACCTTTCCAACGTGTAGAACCTTCAGAACATGTCGAACCTTTAGAACATGTCGAACCTTTAGAACATGTTGAACCTTTAGAACATGTCGAACCTTGAGAACATGTCCAACCTTTAGAACATGTCCAACCTTTAGAACGTGTAGAACCTTCAGAACATGTCGAACCTTTAGAACATGTCGAACCTTTAGAACATGTCCAAACTTTAGAACGTGTCCAACCTTTAGAATGTGTAGAACCTTGAGAACATGTCCAACCTTTAGAACATGTCCAACCTTTAGAACATGTCCAACCTTTCCAACGTGTAGAACCTTCAGAACGTGTCGAACCTTTAGAACATGTCCAACCTTTAGAACTGTGGAACCTTTAGAACATGTCCAACCTTTAGAACATGTAGAACCTTGAGAACATGTCCAACCTTTAGAATATGTCCAACCTTTCCAACGTGTAGAACCTTCAGAACATGTCGAACCTTTAGAACATGTCGAACCTTTAGAACATGTCGAACCTTTAGAACATGTTGAACCTTTAGAACATGTTGAACCTTTAGAACATGTCGAACCTTGAGAACATGTCCAACCTTTAGAACATGTCCAACCTTTAGAACGTGTACAACCTTTAGAATATGTCCAACCTTTCCAACGTGTAGAACCTTCAGAACATGTCGAACCTTTAGAACATGTCGAACCTTTAGAACATGTCCAAACTTTAGAACGTGTCCAACCTTTAGAATGTGTAGAACCTTAGGAACATGTCCAACCTTTAGAACATGTCCAACCTTTAGAACATGTCCAACCTTTCCAACGTGTAGAACCTTCAGAACGTGTCGAACCTTTAGAACATGTCGAACCTTTAGAACGTGTAGAATCTTTAGAACATATAGAAACTTTAGAACATATAGAACCTTTAGAACTGTAGAACCTTTAGAACATGTCGAACCTTTAGAACACGTCAAACCTTTAGAACATGTCCAACCTTTAGAATGTGCAGAACCTTTAGAATGTGTAGAACCTTTAGAACATGTCCAAACTTTAGAACATGTCCAACCTGTAGAACCTTTAGAACATGTCCAACCTTTACAACGTGCAGAACCTTTAGAACGTGTAGAATCTTTAGAACATTTCGAACCTTTAGAACCTTTAGAACATGTAGAATCTTTAGAACCCTCAGACTCTTTACAACTACAACCTGTTCTGTGTTGTTCAGACCACATTTCTGATTCTGCTGAAGACCTGGACCGGAACCAGAACCAGACGTTCTGGACCTACCTGTACTGCGGCGCTGGCATCACTGGGATGGTGGTGGTCGTCTTGGTTACTACGATTTTATGCATGCGAGGATGTAGAGGTGAGTGTGCAGAGCTTCGAACATGAGTGGGTGGAGCTTCGAACATGAGTGGGTGGAGCTTCGAACATGAGTGGGTGGAGCTTCGAACATGAGTGGGTGGAGCTTCGAACATGAGTGGGTGGAGCTTCGAACATGAGTGAGTGGAGCTTCGAACATGAGTGGGTGGAGCTTCGAACATGAGTGGGTGGAGCTTCAAACATGAGTGGGTGGAGCTTCGAACATGAGTGGGTGGAGCTTCGAACATGAGTGTGCAGAGCTTCGAACATGACTGGGTGGAGCTTCGAACAAAAAGATGAATTTCATACTAATGTTAGTTTGTTTGTTTTTACAAACACAGGAACAACCCAAAGGCAGAACCAGGTAAAAACAATAACATTCCGTTTCTGGAGTTGATTGTGTTTTTTTTTTTTTTTTTTTAAAGTCATGTGACACCACATGGTTGTGATTTGACATCAATAAATACAATTTATTTGAATCGTCCACTGCACACTCAGGTATTTAAGGACTTTTTTTTTACAGTACACGGTGACGCCATTGGCTGAACAGCCCTACCCCAGAGGAAGCCCCTCTCAGACACCAACCGACCCTCCCCCCAGGACAAAAACCCCACCCCTCCCCGCCCACAGTAACAACCAGCACATTTATAATAGAGGACAGAGGGGCGGGGCTGAGGAGGGGGCGGGGTCTTTGGTCTATGCCGCTCTCAACCATCAAGTAGGGACAGGGGTGGGGCCTCGGCCACGGAGGGCGGCCCAGGAAACGTCTGAATATGCTAGCATCTGTGTGTCATAACCATGAAGAGTGGTGTCATTAGAAAGGTCACTTTATTTACCCTTAAATGTCTACCTTTAACCTTTAAATACCCTTAAATATCCACCTTTAACCTTTAAATACCCTTAAATATCCACCTTTAACCTTTAAATACCCTTAAATATCCACCTTTAACCTTTAAATACCCTTAAATATCCACCTTTAACCTTTAAATACCCTTAAATATCCACCTTTAACCCTTAAATACCCTTAAATATCCACCTTTAACTCCTAAATATCCACCTTTTACCCTTAAATACCCTTAAATATCCGCCTTTAAACCTTAAATACCCTTAAATATCCGCCTTTAAACCTTAAATACCCTTAAATATCCACCTTTAACCCCTAAATACCCTTAAATATCCACCTTTTACCCTTAAATACCCTTAAATATCCACCTTTTACCCTTAAATACCCTTAAATATCCACCTTTAACCCCTAAATATCCTTAAATATCCACCTTTAAACCATAAATACCCTTAAATATCCACCTTTAAACCTTAAATACCCTTAAATATCCACCTTTAAACTTTAAATACCCTTAAATTAGGTTAATGCTAATGGTAATTTTAATGTTAATCTTCATGCTAATGTTAACGTTAATCTTTATGTTAATGTTAATGAGGGGCTGTGACTCAGTTGGTATAGTGGTTCGCCCAATGACCGAGAGGTTGGCGGTTCGCGTCCACATGTTGAAGTGTCCTTGGGCAAGACACTGAACCCTGACTTAGGTCCCCAGTAGGACTGACCTTAGACCTTAGAAACCTACTGGTGTATGAGTGTGTGTGTGTGAATGGGTGAATGTGAGGCTAGTGTAAAGCGCCTTGAACACCATGAAGGTGGAAAAGCGCTATATAAGCACAGTCCATTTACTGTGTTAATGCTAATTATAATGCTAATGTTAATATTAAATCAAATGTTAATATTCATGCTAATGCTAATGTTAATATTCATGTTGATGTTAATGTTAATGTTAATCCTAATGCTAATGCTAATGTTAATGCTACTGCTACTGCTAATGTTAATGCTAATATTAATGTTAATGCTAATTATAATGTTAATGTTAAATTAAATGTTAATATTAATGCTAATGTTAATGTCCTCGTTAATGTTAACGCTAGTGTTAATGCTAAAGTTAACTCTAATTTTGTTAACTTTAACTTGTTCATCTTTGTCCAAACAGATATTGTTTTATAGATGATTGTGTACATGTGAATATGTGTATATGTGAACATGTATATATGTGTATATGTGAACATGTATATATGTGTATATGTGAACATGTATATATGTGTATATGTGAACATCTGTACATGTATATATGTGTATATGTGAACATCTGTACATGTAAATATGTGTATGTCCTCCATTACAGTCACATGACACTCAGATGTTCTGTCGTCTGATGTTATTCAGTGTGTTTGCACTGCTAATGACGGCTTTAGAGGATAGCTGTTAGCATATAGCCTTTAGCATATACCCCATAGCATATATTTGTTCGCATATAGCTGTTAGCATAGAGCCCTCAGCATATAGCTGTTAGCATGTAGCCAACAGCTGGAGAGGATAGCTGTTAGCATATAGATGTTAGCATATAGCTTTTAGCATGTAGCCAACAGCTGCAGAGGGTAGCTGTTAGCATATAGCCCTTAGCATATAGCTGTTAGCATGTAGCCAACAGCTGCAGAGGATAGCTGTTAGCATATAGCTGTTAGCATATAGCCTTTACCATATAGCTGTTAGCATGTAGCCAACAGCTGCAGAGGAGTAAGAGCAGCCCCCCCCCCACACACACACACTGACCCCGCTCCCCCTCTCTTCTCTTTAATTGCCCTCTTCCTGTCCAAGACAATAGTGCAGTGATTGGCTCCAGGAAGTGAAGCCTCCGCGCTCTCATTGTTTCCACGCAGCTCTCATCATGAAAGCAAACAGGGAAATGCCGGCCCTGCCAATGCCCCCCCCCCCCAGACACTCCAGACCTGGACCCTCTTACAGCAGGTGACCTCAGAGGAAGGACAGCATTAGCGTCACAGATCCAAAGGACAAAGGCAGAGCCCCGCCCACAACTGGTTCTGATTTGACCCAGAGGACCAATCACAGCCCAGGTCACGTTAGCATTGGTGTTAGTGTTAGCATTAGCGTCTGTTCCAAAATTCCCATCATTCAGTGATGTACAAACAAAGACGGAACTTCATCCAAAGGTGGTTCTGATTGGACCCAGAGGACCAATTACAACCCAGATTTACCAGAATTCACAGAAGCAATTTCTGCAACAAACTTCCTGAAATTTTTTTCAAAACTTTTACCTGATGATGTTTTTTTAATATTGTCTTTATCTCATGATTTTGACTTTTTATCTGACAATTTACATCCAGTGTTTTTAATGGATTTGGATGGTGGTGAATTCTAATCTTCTGTATGTCAGCCTCAAAAATGTCTCATAATGCATCAAAATGGACAAATCCAATATGGCTGGCATGGCCAGGTCCTAGTCTAATGAATGAGTTAACTTTAATGAATGGGTTAACTTTAATGAATGGGTTAACTAATGGATGGGTTAACTAATGGATGGGTTAACTAATGAATGAGTTAACTTTAATGAATGAGTTAACTCTAATGAATGAGTTAGCTTTAATGAATGAGTTAACTCTAATGAATGAGTTAACTTTAATGAATGAGTTAACTTTAATGAATGGGTTAACTAATGAATGAGTTAACTTTAATGAATGGGTTAACCAATGAATGAGTTAACTTTAATGAATGGGTTAACTCTAATGAATGAGTTAACTTTAATGAATGGGTTAACTTTAATGAATGAGTTAACTTTAATGAATGGGTTAACTAATGAATGAGTTAACTTTAATGAATGGGTTAACTCTAATGAATGGGTTAACTTTAATGAATGGGTTAACTCTAATGAATGGGTTAACTCTAATGAATGTGTTAACTTTAATGAATGGGTTAACTAATGAATGGGTTAACTCTAATGAATGAGTTAACTTTAATGAATGGGTTAACTAATGAATGAGTTAACTTTAATGAATGGGTTAACCAATGAATGAGTTAACTTTAATGAATGGGTTAACTCTAATGAATGAGTTAACTTTAATGAATGGGTTAACTTTAATGAATGAGTTAACTTTAATGAATGGGTTAACTAATGAATGAGTTAACTTTAATGAATGGGTTAACTCTAATGAATGGGTTAACTTTAATGAATGGGTTAACTCTAATGAATGGGTTAACTCTAATGAATGTCTTAACTTTAATGAATGGGTTAACTAATGAATGGGTTAACTCTAATGAATGAGTTAACTTTAATGAATGAGTTAACTCTAATGAATGAGTTACTCTAATGAATGAGTTAACTTTAATGAATGAGTTAACGTTAATGAATGGGTTAACTAATGAATGGGTTAACTAATGGATGGGTTAACTAATGAATGAGTTAACTTTAATGAATGAGTTAACTCTAATGAATGAGTTAACTTTAATGAATGAGTTAACTTTAATGAATGAGTTAACTTTAATGAATGGGTTAATTAATGAATGAGTTAACTTTAATGAATGGGTTAACTAATGAATGAGTTAACTTCAATGAATGGGTTAACTCTAATGAATGAGTTAACTTTAATGAATGAGTTAACTCTAATGAATGAGTTAACTCTAATGAATGAGTTAACTTTAATGAATGGGTTAACTAATGAATGGGTTAACTAATGAATGAGTTAACTTTAATGAATGAGTTAATTCTAATGAATGAGTTAGCTTTAATGAATGAGTTAACTCTAATGAATGAGTTAACTTTAATGAATGAGTTAACTTTAATGAATGGGTTAACTAATGAATGAGTTAACTTTAATGAATGGGTTAACTCTAATGAATGAGTTAACTTTAATGAATGGGTTAACTTTAATGAATGAGTTAACTTTAATGAATGGGTTAACTAATGAATGAGTTAACTTTAATGAATGTGTTAACTCTAATGAATGAGTTAACTTTAATGAATGTGTTAACTCTAATGAATGAGTTAACTTTAATGAATGGGTTAACTAATGAATGAGTTAACTTTGATGAATGGGTTAACTAATGAATGAGTTAACTTTAATGAATGGGTTAACTAATGAATGAGTTAACTTTAATGAATGAGTTAACTTTATGAATGTTTTTTTCACATTTGGAGAATTCAATGACACTCAGATTTAAGATCAACACTAAAGAAAATTATGCAAATTCATGTGAATGGTTCAAATCAGTGTCTGTTAATGAATAATAATGAAGTAAACGTTGATGGTTTTCTGAAGAATTTACTAGAATTATAAACAGGGACAAATTTAATGATAATATTTGAACTGTTATTTATTCATCCATTAAAACACTTATGGTCAGAGGAAACTCAACAGCGTTAATGGATCCTCAGTGTTCCTGTTCTTTCATCAGGAACACGTCCAAACAACACATGAGGAAAGTGGCACCATGTTCCGGAGGTTCCTCTGAGGACGTGTTCCAACGCCACAGCGGAACCCAGGGGCATCCTGGGAAATAAAAAACAAAACAAAAAGAGCTCACATGCAGACCTAACCCTAACACTAATGCGCTAACAGAAGCTAACACTAATGAACTAAGAGCAGCTAAACAAATGAGCTAACAACAGCTAACACTAATGCGCTAACATAAATTACCTAAAAACAGCTAACACCAATGAGCCAACAGAAGCTAACACTAATGAGCCAACAGAAGCTAACACTAATGAGCCAACAGAAGCTAACACAAATGAGCTAACAGTAGCTAACACAAATGAGCTAACAGTAGCTAACACCAATGAGCCAACAGAAGCTAACACTAATGAGCCAACAGAAGCTAACACAAATGAGCTAACAGTAGCTAACACAAATGAGCTAACAGTAGCTAACACCAATGAGCCAACAGAAGCTAACACTAATGAGCCAACAGAAGCTAACACTAATGAGCCAACAGAAGCTAACACAAATGAGCTAACAGTATCTAACACAAATGAGCTAACAGTATCTAACACAAATGAGCTAACAGTATCTAACACAAATGAGCTAACAGTATCTAACACTAATGAACTAACAGCAGATAACATTAATGAGTAAACAGAAGCTAACACTAATGAGCTGAAAACTCATGCATTTTGCAGAAACTGTAGTTGCAGTGGTCTTGATCTCCATGGCAACAGCAGTTGGTTGGTCCAGATAAAAAAAATGGAAACTCTTTGATTTCATTGGTTTTTATTTTTCAGCATCAATTTGACATAAATGAAAAAAATCATGTGATTAAATGATGCAACATTCACAGCAGCTTTGGTCCACGTTTAATGAAACAGAGTGAAGCAGCACAGACAACAATATATGATCTTTGGCTTCAGAACAAACAGCTCATTTAACCCTCCTGTTGTCTTTGGGTCAAATTGACCCGAAACTGTGTTTAAAAGGGTGTGCATAGAATATGAGGACAACAGGAGGGTTAAGTAATAGTTTAACTGTTAAAGTTTAACTGTCGAAAATCAAAAGTTCAACTGCTGAAAACAGATGCTTCAGCAGTCAAAAGTTCCACATTCAAAGCTTCAACAGTCAAACGTTCCGCAGATGAAGCTTCAACAGTCAAACGTTCCGCAGATGAAGCTTCAACAGTCAAACATACTCATATCTGGTGCTGGTCCTTGTTCCACTCCGGGTCCCAGCGCCACCGCCGGCCTTGGGGTAGCCCATGTTAACCGCTGCCCTCCACCGTTCGACCCCTGGCTCCGTCTCCGGGCGACACCCGCCGGACGCCAACAGCAGTGCCCCAGCCAACAGGTGCAGCACGCCAGCCGTCCACCCGCAGAACATGGCGTCTCCGAACTCCCACCTGGGCACGACCTCTGGCAGCGTCTCGTCGAAGAAGCGCTCCACGGTCAGGTGGGCCACGTAGGACACAGGGGCGATCCCCAGCACCCCTGCGCCCAAACCCAGAGCCCCGCCCGCCAGCCTCAGACCGCGCTTGTTGTCGCCGCAGCTCTTCACGCCCGTCATGCCGGGCACAGTCACCAGCAGGGCGAGGATCCCGAACGTCAGCGACAGACACATGAGCACCCGTGCTGTCTGGATGTCGTGGGGTAGCCCAAGCAGGCTGGCGTGGGGCTGGCACCCCTGGGTGCCGGCCTCATGGATGACACAGGCCTCCCACAGGCCCAGCTGGAATGTGACAGTGGGCAGCAGGTCGGCGCACATGATAAGCCAAGTGGACATGAGGGTGCTAGCGAGGGAGCAGAGCCATGCCGCCGCCAAAACTGACACACCCAAAAGTTCCAGAGCCACCGCGCCGCGCTCCATCAGCCCGTCACGCTCGCATCAAGGCTCAATCAAGTCTGCGGGCCGAGAGGAAGCGCCGCTCACCTACCTCCAGCTGAGAGACCTGGAACCATGCCACCAGAGCCCCGCCCCCTCCCCGGGCCATGGTCCCGCCCCCTCCCTTGCTCTACCAGCCGGCGGACTGAACAGAGCAACAACGGCATCATTGAGCGGCAGAAGGAAGTGGTGTGTTTGAAAGCTTCCCGGCTTTGTCTGTCAGGAACCCCCCCACCCTCCTTCTTGACCCCTATCCCCCCCACCCCCCCTAACCCTGCCAACACAAATACACTCCACACCAGCTGCATGGAAACCGGTCGCCGTGGAGACCACACCAGACAACATCCAAGATGTTCCCATCCACCCAACACCCCCCTTTAACCCCATATACCCAAACCCCCATACCCATGGACACCTCCTCATAAACCTCCTCACGCACCTCCTCACACCTCCTAATTCACCTCCTCAGTCACCTCCTCATACACCTCCTCATAAACTTCCTCACACATCTCCTGATAAACCTCCTCATACACCTCCTCACACACCTCCTCATACACCTCCTCATTCACCTCCTCACACATCTCATCATACACCTCCTTATACAGCTCCTCACTCATCTCCTCATACACCTCCTCATTCACCTCCTCATAAACTTCCTCACACATCTCCTGATAAACCTCCTCACACACCTCCTCATAAACCTCCTCATACACCTCCTCATTCACCTTCTCAATCACCTCCTCATACACCTCTTCATTCACCTCCTCATACACCTCTTCATACTCCTCCTCATTCACCTCTTCATTCACCTCCTCATACACCTCTATCATACACCTCTTCATTCACCTCCTCATTCACCTCTTCATACAACTCCTCATACACCTCCTCACACACGTCCTCATACACGTCCGCATTCACCTCATAAACTTCCTCATACACCTCCTAATTCACCTCCTCATTCACCTTCTCAATCACCTCCTCATTCACCTTCTCAATCACCTCCTCATTCACCTCCTCATTCACCTCCTCATACAACTCCTCACTCACCTCCTCATACACCTCTTCATACACCTCTTCATACACCTCCTCATTCACCTCCTCATACAACTCCTCATACACCTCTTCATTCACCTCCTCATTCACCTCATACACCTCCGCATTCACCTCATACACCTCTTCATTCACCTCACACACCTCCTCACTCACCTCTTCATAAACCTCCTCACTCACCTCCTCACTCACCTCCTCACGCAGCTCCTCATACACCTCCTCATTCACCTCCTCATACAACTCCTCATTCACCTCTTCATACACCTCTTCATTCACCTCCCCAATCACCTCCTCACTCACCTCCTCACAAACCTCATGCAGCTCCTCATACACCTCCTCATACATCTCCTCATTCACCTCCTCATACACCTCCTCATTCACCTCCTCATACAACTCCTCATTCACTCCTCATACACCTCTTCATTCACCTCTTCATTAACCTCCTCATTCACTCCTCATACACCTCCCGATTCACTTCATACACCTCCTCATTCACCTCCTCATACATCTCCTCATTCACCTCCTCATTCACCTCCTCATACAACTCCTCATTCACTCCTCATACACCTCCTCATTCACCTCCCCATTCACCTCCTCATACACCTCATTCACCTCCTCATTCACCTCATACAACTCCTCATTCATCTCATACACCCCCTCACACATCTCCTCATTCACCTCCTCATACACCTCCTCAATCACCTCCTTATACACTTATTCATTCACCTCCTCACACACTTCCTCACACCCCCTCATTCACCTCCTCATTCACTCCTCATACACCTCCCTATTCACTTCATACACCTCCTCATTCACCTCCTCATACATCTCCTCATTCACCTCCTCATACACCTCCTCATTCACCTCCTCATACAACTCCTCATTCACTCCTCATACACCTCTTCATTCACCTCTTCATTCACCTCCTCATTCACTCCTCATACACCTCCCTATTCACTTCATACACCTCCTCATTCACCTCCTCATACATCTCCTCATTCACCTCCTCATACACCTCCTCATTCACCTCCTCATACAACTCCTCATTCACTCCTCATACACCTCCTCATTCACCTCCCCATTCACCTCCTCATACACCTCATTCACCTCCTCATTCACCTCATACACCTCCTCACACATCTCCTCATTCAACTCCTCATACACCTCCTCAATCACCTCCTTATACACCTATTCATTCACCTCCTCACACACCTCCTCACACACTTCCTCACACCCCCTCATTCACCTCCTCATAAACCTCCTCACACACCTACTCATACACCTCCTCATTCACCTCCTCATTCACCTCCTCACACACCTCCTCAATCACCTCCTCACTCACCTCCTCACAAACCTCACGCAGCTCCTCATACACCTCCTCATTCACCTCCTCATACACCTCCTCATTCACCTCCTCATACAACTCCTCATTCACCTCTTCATACACCTCTTCATTCACCTCTTCATTCACCTCCTCAATCACCTCCTCACTCACCTGCTCACAAACCTCACGCAGCTCCTCATACACCTCCTCATACCCCTCCTCATACAACTCCTCATACAACTCCTCATTCACCTCTTCATTCACCTCTTCATTCACCTCCTCAATCACCTCCTCACTCACCTGCTCACAAACCTCACGCAGCTCCTCATTCACCTCCTCATACACCTCCTCATTCACCTCCTCATACACCTCCTCATTCACCTCCTCATACAACTCCTCATTCACCTCTTCATTCACCTCTTCATTCACCTCCTCAATCACCTCCTCACTCACCTGCTCACAAACCTCACGCAGCTCCTCATACACCTCCTCATACACCTCCTCATTCACCTCCTCATACACCTCCTCACTCACCTCCTCAATCACCTCCTCACTCACCTCCTCACAAACCTTACGCACCTCCTCATTCACCTCCTCACACACCCCCTCACTCACCTCCTCAATCACCTCCTCACTCACCTCCTCACAAACCTTACGCAGCTCCTCATTCACCTCCTCATACACCTCCTCATTCACCTCCTCATACAACTCCTCATTCACCTCTTCATTCACCTCCTCATTCACTCCTCATACACCTCCCTATTCACTTCATACACCTCCTCATTCACCTCCTCATACATCTCCTCATTCACCTCATTCACCTCCTCATTCACCTCCTCATACATCTCCTCATTCACCTCCTCATACACCTCCTCATTCACCTCCTCATACAACTCCTCATTCACCTCTTCATTCACCTCCTCAATCACCTCCTCACTCACCTGCTCACAAACCTCACGCAGCTCCTCATACACCTCCTCATACACCTCCTCCTGTTGTCATACTGGCTGTATTTATAAGGTCATCTAGCTTAGGTCACATTTGAGGAATGTTCAGAGCATCATAAAAGTGATTTGTGGAGTCTGGGTTTGGTGGGAAATGCAAAAGCAGGAAGCATTGGTTTAGATGATGTGTTATATGTATCAAATGATCCATCATCAGTCATTCCTCCTGGGCTGTTTCAGGATTTTGGCATTAAAAGTGAAATGAAAGAAAAGGATGGACAGGATGATATAGGGTCATTGTGCAAATTTATATTGAAAGAAATTATGAGAATAAGTTGATAGTTTTTACAGATGGATAAAAAAATCTGGAAAATGGGAAACCGGGAGCAGCTGTATGCCTCCCAGAATGTAAAATATCAATAAAGGAAAGGGTGACGGATCACGCAGCAGTATACACAGTCGAACCCTAACCCTTTACACTTGCACTGAAGTGGCTGAAGAGGGACGGCTGCATCAATCCTCTAACTGCATCAGACAGCTGGGCAGCATTAAATAGTGTTAAGACCATCAATTCATGCAGGCAAGTCATGCAGGTACGAGTTGAGGGTAATGAGGAAGTGGACATTTTAGAAAAACAGGCACTCAGATCAAAAATGATAAACTGCTATATCCATTTGGGGTGAGTTGAAGGGAAATCAATCATCAAAGCACAAATGCAAAAGACATGACAAGAGAACTGGAACATAAATGACACAGGAAGACACTATTCTAATATACAAAAGGTAGGAACAGGATGGATGTCAGGTAGAAATGGGAAAGAAGAGGGCGTTGTTAGTCAACTGAGACAAGGACATACAAAATTCAACAGCACATTATTCATGATAGGACAGCATCATAACTGGCAAGTGCAGTTCATGCAATCAGCAGGAGACTGTGAATCATGTAATGTTGGAATCCATAGCATATAGCAAGGAGAGGAAAAACTGAAGGCAGCTCTTCATCTGGAAAAGTTGAGGTTTAACTTAAAAAATGTATTTCAATAGGAAGAAAGAGCTGTTAAGTATTTAAGGAGGTATTTAAATGCGACAGGATTAATGAATATGATTTAGTTCAGTATTTTATCCGTGTAAGTAGGAAAGTATTAGAGTTAGTGCTATTATTATTAATGTGTATGTGTGTGTTTATTTTGCCAATCAAATGATACACACTCCAGTCCAGTAGGTGGCGGAAATGCACCTTTAAAGTTGGATGCCAACCGCCAAAATTAATCGCAGAAGAAGAAACGTTTAGACCTCTTTTTCCGGTGCTGAGAGATGACGTCATCACGCGGCACCGCTGCCTTCTCACGGAGGAATATAACTGAAATGTTGTGACATCGCTGTTTCCTGGACTCTTTCTGTCAGTTTTTCGTTTAAAAATGTCGGTTTTTCACGACGAGATCGAGATAGAAGACTTTGAGTTCGACGAAGAAACGGACACTTTTTATTTTCCTTGTCCGTGTGGAGACCGGTTTAGCATTAGCAAGGTAAGGCTTGCACGAGTTTGTGTACACTAGCACTAGGCAATGAACGGTAAACACGCGTTTGGCTCACCCGGTCTAATGTGGTCTAACCTGCTCTGGTGTAATGTGATCTAACCCGGTCTATAATGTGCTCTAACCTCGTCTGGTCTAATGTGGTTTAACCTGGTCTAATGTGGTCTAACCTGGTCTGGTGTAATGTGATCGAACCCGGTCTATAATGTGCTCTAACCTCGTCTGGTCTAATGTGGTCTAACCCGGTCCAACTTGGTCTAACCTGGTCTGGTCTAATGTGGTTTAACTCGGTCTAATGTGGTGTAACCTGATCTAATGTCGCCTAATCTGGTCTATTGTGGTCTAACGTGATCTATTATTGTCTAATCTGATCAAATGTGGTCTAGTATGGTCTAATGTGGTCTAACATGATCTAATGTGGTCTGATCTGGTCTAATGTGGTGTAACCTGGTCTACTGTCATCTAAGGTGGTCTAATATGGTCTAACCTTAACTAACGTGGACTAACCTGGTCTAATGTGGTCTTCAGGAGGACCTTCAGAACGGGGAGGACGTGGCTTCGTGTCCCAGTTGTTCCCTCATTGTTAAAGTAATTTATGACCAGGTGAGTTTAGCTTTAGCCTGTCTACCTGTGTTAACTGCATATGAGGGGTCGGGGTTTGTGTGTATATTTAGTTGCAGGGGCGGGGCTTGTGTGTGTGTATATATTTAGTTGAGGAGGCGGGGCATATATATATATATATATATATATATATATATATATATATATATATATATATAAAAAATGTTCCTCTCGCCCCACGTGGGCGGTGTCTCCTTCAGACTCGGGTCCTCTACCAGAGGTCTGGGAGCCTGAGGGTTCTGTGCAGGATCTTAGCTGTTCCTAACAATGTTCTCTTTTGGACACAGATCTCTGATGTTGTTCCTGGTATCTGCTGGAGACATTGTCCCAGCTTGGGGGTCACTGCCCCTAGTGCCCCCATCACTACTGGTACCACTGTTGCCTTCACACTCCACATTTTCTCTAACTCCTCTTTCAGCCCTTGGTATTTCTCTTCTCTTCTCATGTTCTTTCTTTCTCATGTTGCTATCACTGGGGACTGCTACATCTATCACCACCACTGTCTTCTCATGTTTATCCACCACCACTATGTCAGGCTGATTGGCCATCACCATCTTGTCAGTCTGGATCTGGAAGTCCCACAGGATCTTGGCCTGTTTGTTCTCTGTCACCTTTGGGGGGTTCTCCCATCTTGACCCTTGACCTCCAGTCCATACTCTTTGCAGATGTTCCTGTACAGTATGTCCTCTACCTGGTTATGTCTCTCCATGGAGAGGCATATATATATATATATATATATATATATATATATATATATATATATATATACACATACATCTGTGACATGTCACAGAAGTTTTATATATTCTAATAATAGGACAGAAGTGTGACGTATTATAATCATTTGGCTTACACCATTGGACAGAACATTCAATATAAGCTTTTACCTCGTACCAAACACTTGGGTGTTTACCCACGGAACGGAGATCGTTTTGTTCGGTGAAAAGAGGTGGAAGTCGTCTTTGTCTTTGCTCAGCAATCCCTGAACTTTTGTCGCTGCTTAAATAATTGACTCAATAAACACCTTTATTGATTGGATTTCAATGTAATGACCACAGGAAGTGAACATAGAGGTGTTAAGGTACCGTTTTTGATAAAATGTAAACGCACATAAGAAATCGCCTTCCAGCCTAAAGTTGGCTGTAGCTCTGAACGCGTCAGCGCGACTTATGCCTGGTTTCATGCTGAGCAGTCACATATATGCACATTTCAGAGTGGCCTTTTATTGTGGGCAGTATAATGTACACCTGTGCACTAATCATGATGTCAGATCAGCATCTTGATGTGGCACACCTGTGAGGTGGGATGGATTATCTCAGCAAAGCACAAGTGCTCACTATCACACATTTAGACAGATTTGTGAACAATGTTTGAGACAAATGGTAATATTGTGGATCTGGAATGAATTTTACATCTTTAAGTCCATCTGGTGAAAAATGGGAGCAAAAACAAAAGTGTTGTGTTTATATTTTTGTTGAGTGTATATATATATATATATATATATATATATATATATATATATATATATAGGTATGTATGTGTGTATATATATATATATATATATGTATGTATGACTCAATGCCACATACATGGATACTGGAATGTTTAAAACTGTAGAACATCAACAGGACACTAAGAGAGTTCATCCAGAACTCAATGAGGCTGTGGAAGACAACTCTGGAGGCCAACTCAAAGCCAATTGCACAATTGAGCATCAGATGCGGCATTTACCAAGGAGATGCTCTGTCCCCCCTGCTGTTCTGCATAGGCCTAAACCCCCTCAGCCAGATCATCTCAAAGAGTGGCTTCGGATACCAGTTCCGAAGTGGAACATCCATCAACCACCTCCTCTACATGGATGACATCAAGCTGTATGCCAAGAATGAGCGTGACATTGATTCCCTAATTCACCTCACCCGGATCTACAGCAAAGACATTGGGATGTCATTGGGACTAGATAAATGTGGGCGGATGATATCTAGAAGAGGAAAGGTGATCACAACTGAAGGGGTTGACCTACCTGAAGGGAATATCACAGATGTGCAGGAAAGTTACAAACACCTACAGAGGGTAAGACAGGTCCTGAAAAGTCAGCTGAACGGCAAAAATAAGATCCAGGCCATTAACACCTATGCCCTGCCAGTAATCAGATACCCAGCTGGGATAATATTCTGGCCACTGGAAGAGATACAAGCCACTGATATCAAGACAAGGAAACTCCTTACCATGCATGGAGGGTTCCACCCCAAGTCCAGTGTCCTGAGGCTGTACACTAAGCGAAAGGAAGGGGGCCGAGGACTAGTAAGTGTCAGAACTACTGTCCAGGAGGAAACAGCGAACCTCCAGGAATACATCAAGAAAATGGCCCCCAATGATCTACTGCTAAGTGAATGCCTCAGGCAACAAAAGCCCAGTAAGGTCGAGGAACCAGAGGGGCTATCATGGAGGGACAAACCCTTGCATGGCGTGTACCATCGACAAATTGAGGAAGTGGCTGATATGGAAAAGACATACCAGTGGCTGGAAAAGGCTGGACTAAAGGACAGCACAGAGACACTACTCATGGCTGCACAAGAACAAGCCCTGAACACCAGAGCAATAGAGGCCGGAGTCTACCACATCAGACAGGACCCCAGGTGTAGGCTGTGTAGAGAAGCCCCTGAAACAGTCCAGCACATCACAGCAGGTGTAAGATGGTGGCAGGTAAGGCATACATGGAGAGACATAACCAGGTAGAGGACATACTGTACAGGAACATCTGTAAAGAGTATGGACTGGAGGTCAAGGGTCAACATGGGAGAACCCTCCAAAGGTGACAGAGAACAAACAGGCCAAGATCCTGTGGGACTTCCAGATCCAGACTGACAAGATGGTGATGACCAATCAGCCTGACATAGTGGTGGTGGATAAACATGAGAAGACAGTGGTGGTGATAGATGTAGCAGTCCCCAGTGATAGCAACATGAGAAAGAAAGAACATGAGAAGAGAAGAGAAATACCAAGGGCTGAAAGAGGAGTTAGAGAAAATGTGGAGTGTGAAGGCAACAGTGGTACCAGTAGTGATGGGGGCACTAGGGGCAGTGACCCCCAAGCTGGGGGAATGGCTCCAGCAGATACCAGGAACAACATCAGAGATCTGTGTCCAAAAGAGAACATTGTTAGGAACAGCTAAGATCCTGCACAGAACCCTCAGGCTCCCAGACCTCTGGTAGAGGACCTGAGTCTGACGGAGACACCGCCCAGGTGGGGCGAGAGGAACATATATATATATTTATATATATATATATATATATATATATATATATATATATATAGTTCAGAGGGCGGGGCTTGTGTGCGTGTTGAGGGGGTGGGGCTTGGGTGTGTTTAGTTGAGGGGGCGGGGCTTGTGTGTGTATTAATTTTCTAAATGTGTTTTATTTTCAGGAGTTATTCACAGTTGACGAAACAGTGGCAACAACAACTGAGACTAAACTGGAACTGATCCAGACATGAGGGTCTGTGGGGGTCTGGACCTAAAGGGGGTCTGGAGCTGCAGTCCACCAGGGGGGAGGAGTTAATTTATTATCAAACAGTTGTTTTATTGGTCATTGAATTAAAAATTATTCTGTCTACAGACATGACTCCACCTCCTTTATAGTGTGTGTGTGTGTATATTCCTATCTTTATGGGGACATAGATATGCATACATAGACACACCATGGGTACCAAAATTCAAGTCCCTACAAGGGTTAAATGCAAGTCCCCACGAGTAAAATATAAATCTGTGTGAAGTGTACTTTGTTCTATTGATTTTTATTTTTCAGAAGGCCCCATAAAGTACGAGGGAAAGCAGTACAAAGTGAAACAGAGGGTTTGAAAATGTTTATTTTGATTTGATTTGTTTTTTTAGACTTGTTTTATTTTTAGAATTTTTTTCAAAATGATCAGTTTTTTTAATTGCATATTAAAACTAGTGTGTGTGTGTTAATATTGTGTGTGTGTTAACATCGACTGTGTGTGTGTGTCGACATCTACTGTTTGTGTGTGTGTGTGTGTGTCAACATCTACTCTGTGTGTGTGTCAACATCTACTCTGTGTGTGTGTCAACATCTACTCTGTGTGTGTGTCAACATCTACTGTGTGTGGGTGTGTGTGTGTGTCAACATCTACTCTGTGTGTGTGTGTCAACATCTACTGTTTGTGTGTGTGTCAACATCTACTGTTTGTGTGTGTGTCAACATCTACTCTGTGTGTGTGTGTGTGTGTCAACATCTACTGTTTGTGTGTGTGTCAACATCTACTGTTTGTGTGTGTGTCAACATCTACTCTGTGTGTGTGTGTCGACATCTACTGTTTGTGTGTGTGTTAACATCTACTCTGTGTGTGTGTGTGTGTGTCGACATCTACTGTTTGTGTGTGTGTGTGTGTCAACATCTACTCTGTGTGTGTGTGTCGACATCTACTGTTTGTGTGTGTGTCAACATCTACTCTGTGTGTGTGTGTGTGTGTCGACATCTACTGTTTGTGTGTGTGTGTGTGTCAACATCTACTCTGTGTGTGTGTGTCGACATCTACTGTTTGTGTGTGTGTTAACATCTACTCTGTGTGTGTGTGTGTGTGTCGACATCTACTGTTTGTGTGTGTGTGTGTGTCAACATCTACTCTGTGTGTGTGTGTCGACATCTACTGTTTGTGTGTGTGTCAACATCTACTCTGTGTGTGTGTGTGTGTGTCAACATCTACTCTGTGTGTGTGTGTGTGTGTCAACATCTACTCTGTGTGTGTGTGTGTGTGTGAACATCTACTCTGTGTGTGTGTGTCAACATCTACTGTTTGTGTGTGTGTCAACATCTACTGTTTGTGTGTGTGTCAACATCTACTCTGTGTGTGTGTGTCAACATCTACTCTGTGTGTGTGTGTGTGTGTGTCAACATCTACTGTTTGTGTGTGTGTCAACATCTACTGTGTGTGTGTGTGTGTGTGTCAACATCTACTGTTTGTGTGTGTGTCAACATCTACTGTTTGTGTGTGTGTTAACATCTGTGTGTGGGGGGCATGTTTTTATTCTGGGGCATATTATGTGACTTTCTTGCCATGTGATTGGACGCCCTGCGGCAGGATGATGTCATCAGGCCATGTGATCAGCTGACTGTTCTAGTTCAACTTTAACAAAAGCTTCAGTTGAAGAAACTGACGGTGAGTTTTCAACAGCTTCAAAACTTATAAAATTTAAGGAAAAATATTTGATTTGAAAGGGATTTAATAAGTGATTTTATTTACGTTTTTATTGTATTTACTGTTTATATTTTTAATGAAATTAAAAATCATATATATTTGGAATTTCATTACATTTTTATGTAGTTTTTATTGTCGTTCTTTTCAGTTTCTGTAGTTTTTATTGTCGTTCTTTTCAGTGTCAGTAGTTTTTATTGTCGTTCTTTTCAGTTTCAGTAGTTTTTATTGTCGTTCTTTTCAGTTTCAGTAGTTTTTATTGTCGTTCTTTTCAGTTTCTGTAGTTTTTATTGTCGTTCTTTTCAGTGTCAGTAGTTTTTATTGTCGTTCTTTTCAGTTTCAGTAGTTTTTATTGTCGTTCTTTTCAGTGTCAGTAGTTTTTATTGTCGTTCTTTTCAGTTTCTGTAGTTTTTATTGTCGTTCTTTTCAGTTTCTGTAGTTTTTATTGTCGTTCTTTTCAGTTTCTGTAGTTTTTATTGTCGTTCTTTTCAGTTTCAGTAGTTTTTATTGTCGTTCTTTTCAGTTTCAGTAGTTTTTATTGTCGTTCTTTTCAGTTTCTGTAGTTTTTATTGTCGTTCTTTTCAGTGTCAGTAGTTTTTATTGTCGTTCTTTTCAGTTTCAGTAGTTTTTATTGTCGTTCTTTTCAGTGTCAGTAGTTTTTATTGTCGTTCTTTTCAGTTTCTGTAGTTTTTATTGTCGTTCTTTTCAGTTTCTGTAGTTTTTATTGTCGTTCTTTTCAGTGTCAGTAGTTTTTATTGTCGTTCTTTTCAGTTTCAGTAGTTTTTATTGTCGTTCTTTTCAGTGTCAGTAGTTTTTATTGTCGTTCTTTTCAGTTTCTGTAGTTTTTATTGTCGTTCTTTTCAGTGTCAGTAGTTTTTATTGTCGTTCTTTTCAGTGTCAGTAGTTTTTATTGTCGTTCTTTTCAGTGTCAGTAGTTTTTATTGTCGTTCTTTTCAGTTTCTGTAGTTTTTATTGTCGTTCTTTTCAGTGTCAGTAGTTTTTATTGTCGTTCTTTTCAGTGTCAGTAGTTTTTATTGTCGTTCTTTTCAGTGTCAGTAGTTTTTATTGTCGTTCTTTTCAGTGTCAGTAGTTTTTATTCCCGTTCTTTTCAGTGTCAGTAGTTTTTATTGTCGTTCTTTTCAGTGTCCGTAGTTTTTATTGTCGTTCTTTTCAGTGTCCGTAGTTTTTATTGTCGTTCTTTTCAGTGTCCGTAGTTTTTATTCCCGTTCTTTTCAGTGTCTGTAGTTTTTATTGTCGTTCTTTTCAGTGTCAGTAGTTTTTATTGTCGTTCTTTTCAGTGTCAGTAGTTTTTATTGTCGTTCTTTTCAGTTTCAGTAGTTTTTATTGTCGTTCTTTTCAGTGTCAGTAGTTTTTATTGTCGTTCTTTTCAGTTTCAGTAGTTTTTATTGTCGTTCTTTTCGGTGTCAGTAGTTTTTATTGTCGTTCTTTTCAGTTTCTGTAGTTTTTATTGTCGTTCTTTTCAGTGTCAGTAGTTTTTATTGTCGTTCTTTTCAGTTTCTGTAGTTTTTATTGTCCTTTTCAGTTTCTGTAGTTTTTATTGTCGTTCTTTTCAGTGTCAGTAGTTTTTATTGTCGTTCTTTTCAGTTTCTGTAGTTTTTATTGTCGTTCTTTTCAGTTTCTGTAGTTTTTATTGTCGTTCTTTTCAGTGTCAGTAGTTTTTATTGTCGTTCTTTTCAGTGTCAGTAGTTTTTATTGTCGTTCTTTTCAGTGTCAGTAGTTTTTATTGTCGTTCTTTTCAGTTTCTGTAGTTTTTATTGTCGTTCTTTTCAGTTTCTGTAGTTTTTATTGTCGTTCTTTTCAGTGTCAGTAGTTTTTATTGTCGTTCTTTTCAGTTTCTGTAGTTTTTATTGTCGTTCTTTTCAGTGTCAGTAGTTTTTATTGTCGTTCTTTTCAGTGTCCGTAGTTTTTATTGTCGTTCTTTTCAGTTTCTGTAGTTTTTATTGTCGTTCTTTTCAGTGTCAGTAGTTTTTATTGTCGTTCTTTTCAGTGTCAGTAGTTTTTATTGTCGTTCTTTTCAGTGTCAGTAGTTTTTATTGTCGTTCTTTTCAGTGTCAGTAGTTTTTATTGTCGTTCTTTTCAGTGTCAGTAGTTTTTATTGTCGTTCTTTTCAGTGTCAGTAGTTTTTATTGTCGTTCTTTTCAGTGTCAGTAGTTTTTATTGTCGTTCTTTTCAGTGTCAGTAGTTTTTATTGTCGTTCTTTTCAGTGTTAGTAGTTTTTATTCCCGTTCTTTTCAGTGTCTGTAGTTTTTATTGTCGTTCTTTTCAGTGTCTGTAGTTTTTATTGTCGTTCTTTTCAGTGTCTGTAGTTTTTATTGTCGTTCTTTTCAGTGTCTGTAGTTTTTATTGTCGTTCTTTTCAGTGTCAGTAGTTTTTATTGTCGTTCTTTTCAGTGTCAGTAGTTTTTATTCCCGTTCTTTTCAGTGTCTGTAGTTTTTATTGTCGTTCTTTTCAGTGTCAGTAGTTTTTATTGTCGTTCTTTTCAGTTTCAGTAGTTTTTATTGTCGTTCTTTTCAGTGTCTGTAGTGTTTATTGTCGTTCTTTTCTGTGTCAGTAGTTTTTATTGTCGTTCTTTTCAGTGTCAGTAGTTTTTATTCCCGTTCTTTTCAGTGTCAGTAGTTTTTATTCCCGTTCTTTTCAGTGTCAGTAGTTTTTATTGTCGTTCTTTTCAGTGTCTGTAGTTTTTATTGTCGTTCTTTTCAGTTTCAGTAGTTTTTATTGTCGTTCTTTTCAGTGTCTGTAGTGTTTATTGTCGTTCTTTTCTGTGTCAGTAGTTTTTATTGTCGTTCTTTTCAGTGTCAGTAGTTTTTATTCCCGTTCTTTTCAGTGTCAGTAGTTTTTATTCCCGTTCTTTTCAGTTTCAGTAGTTTTTATTGTCGTTCTTTTCAGTGTCAGTAGTTTTTATTGTCGTTCTTTTCAGTGTCAGTAGTTTTTATTGTCGTTCTTTTCAGTGTCAGTAGTTTTTATTGTCGTTCTTTTCTGTTTCAGTCGTGTTTTTTTCTTACTGGGGTTGTGAACTCCCAACAAAGCCTTTCAGGAATGCCCCGCCCTCAGTGGCTCTAGCCAATCATAGCACTAGAACAGTAGGTTTTTCTATTTTTCCTGAGGAAAAATGCTAATGAGCTATGCTTTGTATGGTTACCTGCTAATGATAATAAAGCTTTGTATCGTTACCTGCTAATGCTAATAAGGCTTTGTATTATTACCTGCTAATGCTAATAAGGCTTTGTATCGTTACCTGCTAATGCTAAAGGAGGCATTGTATGGTTACATGCTAATGCTAATGTGACTTTGTATGGTTACCTGCTAAAGCTAATGAGCTATTCTTTGTATGCTTACCTGCTAATGAGTATGTATGATTACCTGCTAATGATAATTATGCTTTGTATGGTTACCTGCTAATGCTAATGAGAATTTGTAGGGTTACCTGCTAATGAGGCTATGTATGATTACCTGCTAATGCGGGTTTGTATGATGACTTGCTAATGCTGATAAGCCTATGTATGCTTACCTAGTAATGCTAATGAGGCTTTGTATGGTTAACTGCTAATGCTAATCAGGTTTTGTATGGTTACCTGCTAATGAGGCTATGTATGATTACGTACTAATGGTAATGATGCTATGTACGGTTGCCTGCTAATGCTAATGATGCTATGTATGGTTACCTGCTAATGCTAATGAGGCTATGTACTATTACCTGCTAATGCTAATCAGGCTATGTATGGTTACTTGAATAGGCAGCTATGCTAATGAACTAATTATCTTTTTGCCTTTTTAATTTTTATTTCTTTTTTTCTTCTGTTATGTCATTTTTTTCCTTTTTTCAAATATATCTCTTTTTTGCCTTGTTTATTAAATTGTTTCTCCAATTTTTTATTTTTTCCCAACAGGAAGTGTCTCCACCCATTTATCGCCATGGAACGTAAACTGGATTTGTCACGTTTATCAGATGAAGAAGCTAAACATGTTTGGGAAGTGATTCAACGAGACTTCAACCTGAGGAAGAAGGAGGAGGAACGACTGGGGTAAACAACAACAAACAAATAAAACGGAATAAACAAGTGTTAACAACAAATAAACAAAAACAAGACAAGTGTAATGAAAAAACAAAATGAACCAGTACTTGGGGTGGTTCCCCAGGTCATTGTTGGTGGTTCCTCAGGTCATTGTGGGTGGTTCCTCAGGTCAGTGTTGGTGGTTCCTCAGGTCACTGTGGGTGGTTCCTCAGGTCATTGTGGGTGGTTCCTCAGGTCATTGTGGGTGATTCCTCAGGTCACTGTGGGTGGTTCCTCAGGTCACTGTTGGTGGTTCCTCAGGTCATTGTGGGTGGTTCCTCAGGTCACTGTTGGTGGTTCCTCAGGTCATTGTGGGTGGTTCCTCAGGTCATTGTGGGTGGTTCCTCAGGTCATTGTGGGTGATTCCTCAGGTCACTGTGGGTGGTTCCTCAGGTCACTGTTGGTGGTTCCTCAGGTCACTGTGGGTGGTTCCTCAGGTCACTGTTGGTGGTTCCTCAGGTCACTGTGGGTGGTTCCTCAGGTCATTGTGGGTGGTTCCTCAGGTCATTGTGGGTGGTTCCTCAGGTCATTGTGGGTGGTTCCTCAGGTCACTGTTGGTGGTTCCTCAGGTCACTGTTGGTGGTTCCTCAGGTCACTGTGGGTGGTTCCTCAGGTCACTGTGGGTGGTTCCTCAGGTCATTGTGGGTGGTTCCTCAGGTCACTGTGGGTGATTCCTCAGGTCACTGTGGGTGGTTCCTCATGTCACTGTTGGTGGTTCCTCAGGTCACTGTGGGTGGTTCCTCGGGTCACTGTGGGTGGTTCCTCAGGTCACTGTTGGTGGTTCCTCAGGTCACTGTTGGTGGTTCCTCAGGTCACTGTGGGTGGTTCCTCGGGTCACTGTGGGTGGTTCCTCAGGTCATTGTGGGTGGTTCCTCAGGTCATTGTGGGTGATTCCTCAGGTCACTGTGGGTGGTTCCTCAGGTCATTGTGGGTGGTTCCTCAGGTCACTGTTGGTGGTTCCTCAGGTCATTGTGGGTGGTTCCTCAGGTCATTGTGGGTGGTTCCTCAGGTCATTGTGGGTGATTCCTCAGGTCACTGTGGGTGGTTCCTCAGGTCACTGTTGGTGGTTCCTCAGGTCACTGTGGGTGGTTCCTCAGGTCACTGTTGGTGGTTCCTCAGGTCACTGTGGGTGGTTCCTCAGGTCATTGTGGGTGGTTCCTCAGGTCATTGTGGGTGGTTCCTCAGGTCATTGTGGGTGGTTCCTCAGGTCATTGTGGGTGGTTCCTCAGGTCATTGTGGGTGGTTCCTCAGGTCATTGTGGGTGGTTCCTCGGGTCACTGTGGGTGGTTCCTCAGGTCATTGTGGGTGGTTCCTCAGGTCATTGTGGGTGGTTCCTCAGGTCATTGTGGGTGATTCCTCAGGTCACTGTGGGTGGTTCCTCAGGTCACTGTTGGTGGTTCCTCAGGTCACTGTGGGTGGTTCCTCAGGTCACTGTGGGTGGTTCCTCAGGTCACTGTTGGTGGTTCCTCGGGTCACTGTGGGTGGTTCCTCGGGTCACTGTGGGTGGTTCCTCAGGTCACTGTGGGTGGTTCCTCAGGTCACTGTGGGTGGTTCCTCAGGTCATTGTGGGTGATTCCTCAGGTCACTGTGGGTGGTTCCTCAGGTCACTGTTGGTGGTTCCTCAGGTCACTGTGGGTGGTTCCTCAGGTCACTGTGGGTGGTTCCTCGGGTCACTGTTGGTGGTTCCTCGGGTCACTGTGGGTGGTTCCTCGGGTCACTGTGGGTGGTTCCTCAGGTCACTGTGGGTGGTTCCTCAGGTCATTGTGGGTGGTTCCTCGGGTCACTGTTGGTGGTTCCTCGGGTCACTGTGGGTGGTTCCTCGGGTCATTGTGGGTGGTTCCTCAGGTCACTGTTGGTGGTTCCTCAGGTCATTGTGGGTGGTTCCTCAGGTCACTGTGGGTGGTTCCTCAGGTCACTGTGGGTGATTCCTCAGGTCACTGTGGGTGGTTCCTCAGGTCACTGTGGGTGGTTCCTCAGGTCACTGTGGGTGGTTCCTCAGGTCACTGTGGATAGTTATTTCTGAGCATGCTCAGTGTGACGTGTGACTCAGCCAATTCACATGATGTGTTCAGGAACTCAGCATGAAAGCGAGTGCTGTTGAATCGATCACGGTGCAGTCACACGCTCCAAGTGAAAACAAAGAACAGCTGTCCTCTACTGTGGCTCCATCCACAGCAGTTGTCTTCTACCGTGGCTCTGACGTGCCAGGCATGTCAGAGTAAAAAATAAAAACATTAATAGAAACATAACTACAATACATACACCTTAAAACACAATACTATATATATATATATATATATATATATATATATATATATATATATATATGTGTGTGTGTGTGTATATAATATTGTTGTTGTATATTTCAGGGATCTGAAGAGTCGTATCCAGAAGGAGGACAGTAAACGTCAGCTGTTTGGTTCAGAAAACAGTGACGTCAGTGAATCTTTGTGCATTCGATGTCTTCAACCATTTAAGTTTTTACTGAACAGTAAACGACAATGTTTAGATTGTTTACTGTTTACATGTAAAAACTGTAGCAGGTAC
>CM035784.1:557541-565041 GCA_020466265.1 Siphamia tubifer
TAATTATGTTTAGTTCTGGTTAAATATGGTTAGTTATGGGTTGGTTATGGTTAGTTATGGGTTAGTTGTGGTTAGTTATGGGTTAGTTATAGTTAGTTATGGTTATGGTTAGTTAAAGACTAGACTACTTATGGCTAGTTATGGTTAATTATTATTAGATATGGTTAGTTATGGTTAATTATGATTAATTGCGGTTAGTTATAATCAGTTATTCTTAATTATGGTTAATTATGTTTAGTCCTGGTTAAATATGGTTAGTTATGGTTAATTATGGGTTGGTTATGGTTAGTTATGGGTTAGTTATGGTTTTTTTTATTGTCACTAAATGGTTAGTTGTGGTTAGTTATGGGTTAGTTATAGTTAGTTATGGTTATGGTTAGTTAAAGTTAGTTGTGGACTACTTATGGCTAGTTATGGTTAATTATTATTAGATATGGTTAGTTATGGTTAATTATGATTAATTGCGGTTAGTTATAATCAGTTATTCTTAATTATGGTTAATTATGTTTAGTCCTGGTTAAATATGGTTAGTTATGGTTAATTATGGGTTGGTTATTGTTAGTTATGGGTTAGTTATGGTAAGTTATGGGTTAGTTATGTGTTTTTTTTATTGTCACTAAATGGTTAGTTGTGGTTAGTTATGGGTTAGTTATAGTTAGTTATGGTTATGGTTAGTTAAAGTTAGTTGTGGACTACTTATGGCTAGTTATGGTTAATTATTATTAGATATGGTTAGTTATGGTTTGTTATGGTTAATTATAGTTAGTTATGGGTTGAATGGAAGTACTGGTGTCCGATATTTTTTATTTTAATAGTGTGTGTGTGTGTGTGTGTGTGTGTGTGTGTGTATTTCAGAGTGACGCACACAGTCTGTGTCTCATTTGTCACAACGACTTAAAACAAGGAAAAGGGGGAACGAGAGAACTGGAGTGTTCTCACAACTTCCACAAAGAGGTACAAGTACTATATACAATTGAATAATATTGTATATATATATATATATATATATATATATATATATATATATATATATATATATATATATATATATATATATATATAAGTATATAGTAACTAATGTATACTATTGATCAGTACTCAGTTGGGGGGGGGGGCTTGTTGTGCCTGGAAACACTTGTTGTTGACCAGCTGTTGTTATTGTTGTGTTCAGTGCATAGAGGAGTGGCTCTGGAGGAAACCGTCCTGTCCCACGTGTCACATCCACGTTTCTGTTCCACAATCTACAGCCTACTGGAACTCCACCAGAGTGAAAGTCCCATGAACTGGACAAACCTGGAAACACCTTGGATGAACTTTCCTTCAGCTTCATTCTTTAAATCATCCTTGGATTTGAGTTTAGTTTAGTTTAGTTTCACTAATAAAAACCTTTAGACTGAACTCAACACATTTTTGTGGTCATTGAAGGTCAAAGGTCAAATATAGTACTCTACTTGCTGTTCTATTTTCATCGAGGTCAAAGGTCACAGTGAAAAAAATAAATCAAGGGTCCATGAAAATCTGAGCTCATCTCATATTCATTGACCTTGTTTGAATATTCCATGAGCCTGTCAAATTCACATTTACATATTCAATTGTCTCTTTTTTACATAATCAATAACACCATTTACATATTCAATGTGTTTATTTTCATATTCATTTACCTCATCTGCATATTCGATTATATTGTTTTCGTTATTTATTTGAAAACACTTCAATGTTTTTAATTTTTAAAAAATATATTAAAAAAAGTTGGGTCCAACAGCGCCCCCTCCGCCCTCTATGGTGGTCATATCTAGTACTGCAGGCAGAAGTTCAACTGTTGGTTTTCAAAATAAAATAAAATAAAATAAAATAAAATAAAATAAAATAAAATAAAATAAAATAAAATAAAATAAAATAAAATAAAATAAAATAAAATAAAATAAAATAAAATAAAATAAAATAAACCGGGGTCCAACAGCGCCCCCTCTACAAGCTATAGTGGTCACTTCCGGTACTACGGACGGAAGTTCACCTGTTGAACCTCTCCCGAGCGCAGACACCTGTGGTTCGGCGTGTGCGAACCTTCAGGAAACTTCTGTGCGGGAGGTGAACCGGGCTCGGGACCAGGAGTGGGTCCGGGTCGGGTTGATGGACAAGCTGAAACAGGTTTTAGGTGGACAGGATGGCGGGAACACGGACGGGACCGGAATTCTGGAGGTAAACCTGGTTTGTTAGCGTGTTAGCTGTTAGCCACGCACGGTGACGTCACCAAAGCCAAACAGGTATCAGATGTGTGGGAAAACAACAACAAACACCTAAAGTAAATAATGCGAGGAAGTGTTTAAGAGTTTAAAAGAAAGAAACAAACAAACAAATGAACCTGTGAGGAAAGGTCAATGGTTAAAGACAAACTGAGTTACAGATGATGATGGTTTTTACAGATGTTGTTCTTTATAGATGTTGTTGTTGTTTCCAGACAGCCAATCAGGCGTCAACATTGTCATTCGGAACCAGGGTCAAAGGTTTCCTGGTCTGTTTCATCCTGGGCCTCGTCTGTTCAGTTGTGGTGAGTTTTTATCTGGACCAACTGGACCAGAATCTTCAGAACCAGAACCTTGTGGACCAGGTCTCCTGTGTCTCCTCAGGGAACCTGCCTGCTGTGGATCCCAGGGGCGGGACTTCCTGTTTTTGCCGTCCTCTACACTGTGGGAAACATCTGCTCCTTGGCCAGGTACTGGACCTGGTCCTGGACCTGTTCTGATCGTAGTCCTAGTCCTGGTCTGACCCTAATCCTGGTCTGTGTTTCAGTACTCTGTTCCTGGTCGGACCATTAAAGCAGCTGAAAAACATGTGGAGCAAAGAACGACTGTTGGCAACAAGTGTGATGATGGTGAGTTTCAAAATAAGAGCCTCCACACAATACAAGGAAAGTTTCAAAGTAAGAGCCTCCACACAACACAAGGAAAGTTTCAAAATAAGAGCCTCCACACAATACAAGGAAAGTTTCAAAATAAGAGCCTCCACACAATACAAGGAAAGTTTCAAAATAAGAGCCTCCACACAATACAAGGAAAGTTTCAAAATAAGAGCCTCCACACAATACAAGGAACATTTCAAAATAAGATCCTCGACTGAATAAAAGGAAAGTTTCAAAATAGGATTTTTTTATTTTGTAATTGAAATGCTTTTATTTTTTACAATTACACATGATGGGTAATGTAGGCGTGGCTACAGAAGGGGCTGGTGGTTAATGTAGGCGTGGCTACAGAAGGGGCTGGTGGTTAATGTAGGCGTGGCTACAGAAGGGGCTGGTGGTTAATGTAGGCGTGGCTACAGAAGGGGCTGGTGGTTAATGTAGGCGTGGCTACAGAAGGGGCTGGTGGTTAATGTAGGCGTGGCTACAGAAGGGGCTGGTGGTTAATGTAGGCGTGGCTACAGAAGGGGCTGGTGGTTAATGTAGGCGTGGCTACAGAAGGGGCTGGTGGTTAATGTAGGCGTGGCTACAGAAGGGGCTGATGGTTAATGTAGGCGTGGCTACAGAAGGGGCTGGTGGTTAATGTAGGCGTGGCTACAGCAGGGTTTTCTGAACAGTTTCCCGTTTGTTTCAGGTGTGTTTGGTGTTGACACTTTGTGCTGCATTCTGGGTAAAAAAAACAAACAAAAACAAAATAAAATAAAACATGAATAAGTTTAATGAAAATGAACCTGTTGACCTCTTTGTTTGTTTGTTTTTTTGTCTTTTTGTTTGTTCAGTGGAAGAACAACGGTCTGGCTCTGCTCTTCTGTATCCTCCAGTTTCTGGCCTTCACCTGGTAACACATGCTTTTATTTTGATATTACACATGCTTTTATTTTGCTAAATATAAATGCTTTTGTTTTTGTAAATACACAGACTTTTATTTTGTAATTACACGTTTTTATTTTTGTAATGACACACTAAGTTTTGTAAAAACACATGCTTTTATAGCAACCATGTGGAAACAGTCTTCAGGTTAGGGTTAGTAACTACATGTTGTTGTTGTTTACAGGTTAGGGTTAGTAACTACATGTTGTTGTTGTTTACAGGTTAGGGTTAGTAACTACATGTTGTTGTTGTTTACAGGTTTGGGTTAGTAACGACATGTTGTTGTTGTTGTTTACAGGTTAGGGTTAGTAACTACATGTTGTTGTTGTTTACAGGTTAGGGTTAGTAACTACATGTTGTTGTTGTTTACAGGTTTGGGTTAGTAACGACATGTTGTTGTTGTTTACAGGTTTGGGTTAGTAACGACATGTTGTTGTTGTTTACAGGTTTGGGTTAGTAACGACATGTTGTTGTTGTTGTTTACAGGTTAGGGTTAGTAACTACATGTTGTTGTTGTTTACAGGTTAGGGTTAGTAACGACATGTTGTTGTTTACAGGTTAGGGTTAGTAACGACATGTTGTTGTTGTTTACAGGTTAGGGTTAGTAACTACATGTTGTTGTTGTTTACAGGTTAGGGTTAGTAACTACATGTTGTTGTTGTTTACAGGTTAGGGTTAGTAACTACATGTTGTTGTTGTTTACAGGTTAGGGTTAGTAACTACATGTTGTTGTTGTTTACAGGTTTGGGTTAGTAACGACATGTTGTTGTTGTTTACAGGTTTGGGTTAGTAACGACATGTTGTTGTTGTTTACAGGTTTGGGTTAGTAACGACATGTTGTTGTTGTTGTTTACAGGTTAGGGTTAGTAACTACATGTTGTTGTTGTTTACAGGTTAGGGTTAGTAACGACATGTTGTTGTTGTTTACAGGTTAGGGTTAGTAACTACATGTTGTTGTTGTTTACAGGTTAGGGTTAGTAACGACATGTTGTTGTTGTTTACAGGTTAGGGTTAGTAACTACATGTTGTTGTTGTTTACAGGTTAGGGTTAGTAACGACATGTTGTTGTTGTTTACAGGTTAGGGTTAGTAACTACATGTTGTTGTTGTTTACAGGTTAGGGTTAGTAACTACATGTTGTTGTTGTTTACAGGTTAGGGTTAGTAACTACATGTTGTTGTTGTTTACAGGTTAGGGTTAGTAACTACATGTTGTTGTTGTTTACAGGTTAGGGTTAGTAACTACATGTTGTTGTTGTTTACAGGTTAGGGTTAGTAACTACATGTTGTTGTTGTTTACAGGTTAGGGTTAGTAACGACATGTTGTTGTTGTTTACAGGTTAGGGTTAGTAACGACATGTTGTTGTTGTTTACAGGTTAGGGTTAGTAACTACATGTTGTTGTTGTTTACAGGTACGGCCTTTCTTACATCCCCTTCGCCAGGTAAAAATATTGACTACACTGATGATGACACAGATGACATCATTGATGATGTCATTGATGATGTCACTGATGATGTCACTGATGTTCTGTCTTGTTTCAGGGATGCTGTCATCAAACTCTTCACCATGTGTCTTTAAAGTCCTTGACCAGATCCACCATGTGACCTTTAACCCCTTTAACACCCCTTTAGATTCCCCTTAACCTTTTAAAAACCCTTAAACCGCAGTTTTTTTTCACTTCAATTGATAAACTAAACACTTTGAACAAATGTTAACGTGTTTTTACTCTTCGTTCCAAACATGTCAATGCTAGCAGATTTAGCATTTTGGATGCTAAAAGTCATGCTTATCACTGCAGACAAACATGCTAATGCTAGCAGGGTTAGTATTCTGGATGCTAAAAGTCATGCTAATCACTGTAGACAATAATGCTAATGCTAGCAGAGTTTTAGTTTTGGATGCTAAATGTCATGCTAATCTATGTAGACATGCTAATGGTAGCAGAGTTAGTGTTGTGGGTGCTAAATGTCATGCTAATCACTGTAGACATGCTAATGGTAGCAGAGTTAGTGTTGTGGGTGCTAAATGTCATGCTAATCACTGTAGACATGCTAAAGGTAGCAGAGTTAGTGTTGTGGGTGCTAAATGTCATGCTAATCACTGGAGACAATAATGCTAATGCTAGCAGAGTTTTAGTTTTGGATGCTAAATGTCATGCTAGTCACTGGAGACAATAATGCTAATGCTAGCAGAGTTTTAGTTTTGGATGCTAAATGTCATGCTAATCACTGTAGACATGCTAATCGTAGCAGAGTTAGAATTCTGGATGCTAAATGTCATGCTAATCACTGTAGACATGCTAATGGTAGCAGAGTTAGTGTTGTGGGTGCTAAATGTCATGCTAATCACTGTAGACATGCTAATGGTAGCAGAGTTAGTGTTGTGGGTGCTAAATGTCATGCTAATCACTGTAGACATGCTAATGGTAGCAGAGTTAGTGTTGTGGGTGCTAAATGTCATGCTAATCACTGTAGACATGCTAATGGTAGCAGAGTTAGTGTTGTGGGTGCTAAATGTCATGCTAATCACTGTAGACATGCTAATGGTAGCAGAGTTAGTGTTGTGGGTGCTAAATGTCATGCTAATCACTGTAGACATGCTAATGGTAGCAGAGTTAGTGTTGTGGGTGCTAAATGTCATGCTAATCACTGTAGACATGCTAATGGTAGCAGAGTTAGTGTTGTGGGTGCTAAATGTCATGCTAATCACTGTAGACATGCTAATGGTAGCAGAGTTAGTGTTGTGGGTGCTAAATGTCATGCTAATCACTGTAGACATGCTAATGGTAGCAGAGTTAGTGTTGTGGGTGCTAAATGTCATGCTAATCACTGTAGACATGCTAATGGTAGCAGAGTTAGTGTTGTGGGTGCTAAATGTCATGCTAATCACTGTAGACATGCTAATGGTAGCAGAGTTAGTGTTGTGGGTGCTAAATGTCATGCTAATCACTGTAGACATGCTAATGGTAGCAGAGTTAGTGTTGTGGGTGCTAAATGTCATGCTAATCACTGTAGACATGCTAATGGTAGCAGAGTTAGTGTTGTGGGTGCTAAATGTCATGCTAATTACTGTAGACATGCTAATGGTAGCAGAGTTAGTGTTGTGGGTGCTAAATGTCATGCTAATCACTGTAGACATGCTAATGGTAGCAGAGTTAGTGTTGTGGGTGCTAAATGTCATGCTAATCACTGTAGACATGCTAATGGTAGCAGAGTTAGTGTTGTGGGTGCTAAATGTCATGCTAATCACTGTAGACATGCTAATGGTAGCAGAGTTAGTGTTGTGGGTGCTAAATGTCATGCTAATCACTGTAGACATGCTAATGGTAGCAGAGTTAGTGTTGTGGGTGCTAAATGTCATGCTAATCACTGTAGACATGCTAATGGTAGCAGAGTTAGTGTTGTGGGTGCTAAATGTCATGCTAATCACTGTAGACATGCTAATGGTAGCAGAGTTAGTGTTGTGGGTGCTAAATGTCATGCTAATCACTGTAGACATGCTAATGGTAGCAGAGTTAGTGTTGTGGGTGCTAAATGTCATGCTAATCACTGTAGACATGCTAATGGTAGCAGAGTTAGTGTTGTGGGTGCTAAATGTCATGCTAATCACTGTAGACATGCTAATGGTAGCAGAGTTAGTGTTGTGGGTGCTAAATGTCATGCTAATCACTGTAG
>CM035784.1:570041-572541 GCA_020466265.1 Siphamia tubifer
GTTGATGGTAGTTTGTATGAATTTACAGGTTCACACCTTCAGTAGTGTTACTCTGGGTCATCAGGTGTTTCGGCCTTTAACACTATACACCCTCTTCAGAGGCGTCCAGTTGCAGGATGATCAGGCCTGAGCTTACGTCCCAAGCCCAGTTAGTCGTCAGCCATTGCTGATCGCATACTTCCTGTCGCACTCCTCGGGGGCCCAACTGAGGTCCTTCCTCTTCAGCCAGAGCCACTGCCTGCTTCTGACGCAGCTTTGACAGCTGTGCGCTGGCTGTGGCCCCTAACTCCCAAGTTCCTCAGAAGTTTTATAGTTGAGGTTCCCACAAAGACTCTGCACCCAACATCCACTGGGTGGATTTCTGCAATCCAGCCACGCTGTTGAGCTTCTGCGGCCAGCTCAGAATACCGTAGGTGCTTCCACTCGTATGCTTCCTCCATGGCGTTCTCCCAGGGTACAGTGAGCTCCACTATGTACACCTTCTTTAAGGAAGGGTACCAGAGGCTGGTTCTGCACCCTGTGAGTATGTGGCGTAGGGAGGCTGGCTTGGTGCACAGGTGGCACGCAGGATCTTCACTGAACCACTGGTGGAGATTGGTTGGTGTTGGTAGGATGTCGTATGTGGCTTTGATGGAAAAGCTCAGGCTCCTCGCATCCATGGCCCATATCTCCCTCCAGCTCAACTTCCTCTTTTCAACTCCTTCCCACCAGGTCCACAGACCCCGTTGACCCAGGGCGATTGCTTTGGCACCTCTTGTCGCCTCCTGCTGGCGCCGCACTTCCTCCACCACCATTTTCCTCCGTGGCACGTCGCACAGTGGCACGTCTCCAAGATGGATGGCGAGTTCCAAAACCTCCTCTGCCTTGCTGAACATTCCCCATGATGTCAGCATGTCTGAGAGCTGCTGTTGCTTCTTCCACTGCTGTTATTGATGTTCACTTATGCCCTGTAGACACAGTTGGTGCGTTGTCCCTAACCACTGGATCTTTAGATTCATTCAAGATCATTTGTAGTCATGTTTTGGTACACTTGAACTCCTCCGTAAGGCTGGTAAAGGGCAGTTTGAGGACACTGTCTCCTTAGAGGCCTATGGTGGTGAGGCAGTGTGGAACTCCAAGCCACTTCTTTATATAAACAGTGACTTGTCTTTCCAGCTTCTCTACCCTTGAGATGGGCACCTCATAGACTGCCAGGGGCCACAGCATCTGGGGTAGTAGACCAAACTGGAAGCACCAGGACTTTATCTTACCAGGTAGTGGAGTGTTGTCAATTACCAGTAGGCCTGTATTGACGTCATTGCAGAATTGCTTCACCTGGTCTTTATCCTTCAGGCTTGCATCATAGCGCCTTCCAAAGCTTTTGACTGGTTGCTCAGATGCAGTGGGGACTGTCTTGTCTCCAATGAAGAAACACAGGTCTTTAAGAACTCCCTTCATCACTGAAATGCTGCGTGACTTAGATGGCTTGATCTTAATTCGGGCCCAACTGATGTTCTCCTCAAGCTTTCTGAGTAACTTCCTGATGCATGGGACGGTGGAAGTCAAGGTTATGATGTCGTCCATGCAGGCTCTTAGAGGAGGGAGGCACCGGCAAGAGCCAAGCCTATGTCCTCCAACCACCGATTTTGAGGCCCGATTGATAACCTCCATCGCCGTGGTGAATGCCAGAGGAGATATACCTACCTACCTTCCAGATGCTGCCATGAGGTAGTAAATTCTGGCGTCAAAAAGCAAACCTGTTGGTCCTGAAAGTAGCCTTTGACCAGGCATGTGATGGTGTCCGGGATGTTAAAGAACTTGAAGACAGTCCAGAGGAGTTTGTGGGGCACTGAGCCGAAGGCATTCTCAAGATCCAAGAACATTGCATAGAGGTCCCTTTTCTCCAGCTTTGCCAGTTGGATCTGGTGCCAGATCATGCCAGCACGTTCTAGGCACCCAGAGGCACCCGATATTCCTGCCTTCTGAACGGATGTGTCCACATACTCATTTCTGTGCAGATACTCGGCCATTCTTTGTACGTTAAGCAAGGCAATTGGGCGGAACTGGCTGATGTTTGCTGCGTCTTTCTCCTTTGGAATAAGGATTCTGCCTTCACTACCTCACATTTTGGGGAAAAAAAATGTATATATATATATATATATATATATATATATATATATATATATATATAACATGATAGAAAATGTTCATGACAAAAAAATATAATATCTAATAATTATATAATATGATATAATGTATAATAAATAAAACTATATAATAATTAATAATACTTAAATTGAATAGACCTTTATTGATCCATTACAAACATATATATGATAGATAAATTATATCAAATATTATATTCTATGGTTTGAAAACTGCTTTAAGAAAACACCAACCACAATAAACATGTTATTGTTAAATAATTATTTTACTCATGTTTCTGTATTAGTGCTTGGTTACTGGTTGTTTACAAATTGTTGTTTACTCATGTTTGTTTGCTTGTTTACAGGTGGTTGTT
>CM035784.1:580041-605041 GCA_020466265.1 Siphamia tubifer
GTGCAGGTGCACAGCTATTAGCAGTGTTAGCGGCTGCTATGTGCAGGTGCACAGCTGTTAGCAGTGTTAGCGGCTGCTATGTGCAGGTGCACAGCTGTTAGCAGTGTTAGTGGCTGCTATGTGCAGGTGCACAGCTTTTAGCAGTGTTAGCTGTTAGCAGTGTTAGCGGCTGCTACGTGCAGGTACACAGCTTTTAGCAGTGTTAGCTGCTGTTAGGTGAGTTTTTGATTGACAGTTACTTCCTGTTTCAGATTTGATCTGTTGCTGCCGTCTTTGTTTTAGTCTGATAATGTAAAAATCTGACCTTTGACCTGTGTGTTTTGTGAATGTGTTGTGTGTAGATCATGCTCAGTTCTCTTCATAAATATGAACCTCAGCTTCACATCGTTTGCGTTGGTTCTCGTCATCGTCTGGTTTCCAACGTCTCCTTCACTGAAGCTCAGTTTATCGCTGTCACCGCCTACCAGAACGAAGAGGTACCACCCCTTTACCCATCATGCCTCTGTGTTGCTTTTTTCCTCTCTTTCCTTTTCCCATCATGCCTCTGTGTTTCCTTTATCCTCTCTTTCCTTTTCCCATCATGCCTTTGTGTTTCAGATCACTGCTCTGAAGATCAAATATAACCCGTTCGCTAAAGCCTTCCTGGATGCCAAAGACAGGTTTGACCTTTGACCTTTAACCTTTGACATCATTCTCACATGACCCACAGCTCATATGTGATTGCTGTTCCACAGGAACCCAGGGGGGCGGGGCTTAGGAGAGCCAGCAGAGAGTCGCGTTGGGATTCAACCCTGTGAGTAAACAAACAATGTAAACAAACAATGAAAACAAACAACGAAATCAGACAAACAATGAAATAAACAAAAACAAAGAAAGCAAACGAATGATGAAATAAACAAAAGGGGTGAAAACAAACCATCAAACAATGAAAACAAACAATGACAGCAAACAAACAATGAAAACAAATAAACGGTAACGCTCATCCTCTTCTTCAGGTTGGTCGTTGTGTTCAGCTGGAGGGGGTGGGGCTTTTACCTATGGAAGTCCCCTCCCACTGCAATCCCACCATCACCATGGTTACAAACACCAGGGTTACCATGGAAGACACGCCCCTTACCCCGCCTACCTGTCACACCACTCACACTCATCAGGTGAGTGGGCGGGACCAAGGCTTCTTCAAAAAAACAGTCACCTGTTGTTCTCTCAGATAGGCCACACCCCTTCACCTGTTCTTTTCTCCTCAGTGTGTTTGTCTGAAGGCATTTTAATGGACAGATGGAACTCTTCCTCATCTTCCTCCTCTTCCTCCTCCTCCTCTTCCACCCACCCGCTGATGAGCTCCGCCCCTTCCTCACAGGCTCATCCTCCTGCTAGCTCCAGGTGAGGTCCTTCCTGTGTTTGTTTTTCTGCTATTCACCGTCATGCTAATGCTAATGCTAACTTGTGTGTTCAGTCAGTTTCCGTGTCTGTGGACGGTGGGATGCACTGAGCTTAGCCCCGCCCACTCACCCTGCGCCACTCTCCACGGACCAATCAGCAGCGAGACCATCGTACAGCCGCCCAGTCATGGTCGAGTGGGCGATGTGGGATGGCCTGGCCACGCCCACTCCTTCTGAGCACTGAGAGTGGACTGCTTCCTGGTCCTGGTTCTGGGGCTGGTTCAGATCTTATTTCCTTCTCTTGGATCCTGGTATATGTGTTTTGGTCCTGGATCCTGGGTCCTGGTTCTTGATTCTATAATTTATTTGACCTGAGTTTGACCTTTAACCCCCTTCATTGTCTGCACTTTAACCTTTAATCTTTATGGTGTTCTTTCCATTTCCTGTTTGTTCACTTTTCAAAATAAGATTCACTTTGAACAAAAAAATGATGAAAACTGGGAAAAAATATTCAGATGTTTTATTTTGGTAAACTGGTCCTGGTATCGTCTGGCCCAGGTCCAGGTCCAGGTCTAGTCTTGTCTGGTCCAGGTCCAGGTCTGGTCTGGTCAAGATCCAGTCTTGTCCAGGTTTAGTCTGGGCCAGGTCAAGGTATGGTCTGGTCTCGGTCTAGTTCTGGTCCAGGTCTAGTCTGGTTCTGGTCCAGGTCCGGGTCTAGTTCATCAGTTGTTTCATATCATGTTTTTGTTTAAATATAAAATCACTAATAAAAAAATCTATAATGAATCAGCCTTTAATCAATGATTTTCAACTGGTTTAATTTGTAAACATGTTGAAGTTATTGTTGTTGACGTGTTGGAATAATGTCATATTATTAAATCCAGTTGATGTTTGTTGTGATGATTATGCCATTAAAGTTCTAAAGGTGGTTTGTGTTTGTTTTTGTGTGTTTGTGTGTTTTCATGTTTTTGTACTTTTGTGAGTTGTAATTAGTTTTTGTTTATTTAGTTACAGTTTTGTTAGTTACAATGAAACTCATTAGTTTCCATTTTTGTTATTTTATTTTTGTTTATATTTTATTATTGTCTGACAATGTCATCATGTAAATATATATATGATTAAATAAAGACACAAGGAAAAGACAAGCAAGACAGGTAATAGCTCTGTAGATAATTCTCTGGCGCCACCCTGAGGTAATAGAATATAAACCAACTGCATCAAGAACTTCTGCCCACATGTTGAAGTGGAGCGGAAGTTTTTCTCTAACCCGGAAGTGGTTGTCATAAAATGGCAACAGTCTGAAGAGTGTGGACTGTTTTGTGGAGAACTGTTGAAAAAGCCGCAATATTTGGAAGAAAATCTCCCCTTTGAAGGTCAGTAAATACTGGCGGCAGCATTTAAGCCTCTTTAATATTAAATGATAGTATTTTACCTGTGTTTGTCTGAAAATTGGCGCTGAACACGGGATATTCAAGTAAAGGGAGTATCAGATTTAATCAATTACGTACTAAACTCATTTTTTGCCCAATGAAAAACGCGAGTTTAGTGCAGTGGTATTTGGTATTAAAGGAGTTTTTATTTCTTTGAAGTAATTTCTATCCCAGGGTGTTAGTTTTTTATTTATTCGAAGGAAACTGGAGATAAATCGGCTCATTAAACCTTTAATTTTTACTTAGTTAAAGGCTATACTTATGGTGTTAATTATTAAACTCAATGGACTGAAAAGTAGGTAAAATGGTCAGGTAGAACATTTACAGGTCAATGACGTTAGATTAATATGTTTTAATAATAAATAATCTGCATAAACGCCGCATCCATGGGGGCCGCCATTTTAGTTTAACAATCTGTGTGACGTCACAACGGTCAAGATGGCTCTAATGCACGTTTTCCCCCCTAAAATGTTATTTTGTCGTCTGCAAAATGTATATAAAGTACAGTATTTAATCTGTACATTTAGCAATTAATTTTAAGGAATTATATAAAGTCGTTTTTTTTATCACAATTTGACTTTTCATCTCATAATGTTGACTTTTTGTCTCATCAGTAGCTCATCCGGACGTGAGCTCCTGCCATCGCGCTTCGTCCATGGCCGTCATCCACAATTCCCTAAAGCACAGGTGTCAAACTCCAGTCCTCGAGGGCCGGTGTCCTGCAGGTTTTAGATATTTCCCTCTTCCATGTGATTCAGTTTAACCCTTTAACTCCTGACAACTAACAAAATAACTGGTAACATGAGCAAAGTAAAGACACGAATGACAGAAAATCAAAGAAAAATACTAACATTTGAAAAAACAAAATGTAGAAAAATAAACAAAACAAAGAATATTTACAAAATGACAAATAATGTGGAAAATTTTGAAAAAAAAATTAAAGATGAAAACGTGTATTGAAATTTGGTCCCGACTATTTTAATTTTGCCTTTAAAAAATGTTGTAATAAAAAAATAAATGAAATAAATAAACTTGCCTTTTCAGTGCACAAAACTGAAAGGAAAACGGTTGAATTTTTCTGAATATTTAAACTAAATCATCCATTCAGAACGCATCAGTGCTGACATTTAAAGAGTTAATAATCAGCTCCTCATCAGACTGATAATGATGTAATGACCTCCAGGTGAAATGGAAGAGAGAAACATCTAAAACATGTAGGACCCCGGCCCTCGAGGACCGCAGTTTGACACCCCTGCCCTAAAGTCACTTATCCTCCTTCAATCTCAACGGGTTTCAATTCTAATTTTATGATCTATTGAATGACTCCCTTTTGTTGATAACAAGATATCACAGCTGTGAAGACCTGATGGACACACAAATTGGATCTATGTTTTTGACTTTTTATCTCATAATTTGTATTTATTATCTTATCTTATTTATTATCACTGAACTGAAACACTGTCCAAACATGTTTTTTCAGGTTAAAGAGGGCGGAACACACGCCATGGCTCACATCACTATCAACCAGTACCTGCAGCAGGTGACCTCTGACCCCTTCACATTCACCTATGACCTCGCTGTTGACCTCTGACCTTTGTCCCCTGTCTTCCACCTTCTTTCCTCTGACCCCTTCACATTCACCTCTGACACCTACCCATTGGCCTCTGACCCCTCTGTCTGTTGACCTTTGACATCAGTCCCCTGTCTTCTGACCTGTCCTCGACCCCTGTCCTCTAACCCCTAACCTCTGCCTTCGGCCGGTAGCAGTGAAGGGGGCGGGGCTTGTGGAATGAGACTAAGTCGACTGTTCAAGTTGACATTCAGAATTTTTTATTCGATTGATCTTCGTCCTCATCTCTCCCTTCAGGTTTACGAGGCCATCGATAACCGCGAAGGTCCGTTCTGCGCCGAGCTGCTCTCCTTCAAACACCCTCACGTGGCCAACCCTCGACTCCAGGTAAGGCTACGCCCCACTTGAGGTAGACTCCTCCCTTTCCCTGTGGTCACATGACTGGTTGTGTTCCAGTTGTCCAGTCCAGAGGAGAAGTGTCAGCAGGTCCTGGAGCCGCCGTACGATGAGATGGTCGCCGCCCACCTCAGGTAAGCCCCGTCCCCTCCAGCCCTCTGGTTTTAACGGTCGGTTGATGACTGACGGGTGGCGACGTGTTCTCGGCAGGTGCACCTACGCTGCCGCCAATCATGACTTTGTGGAGGCGTACAAGTTCCAGACGCTAGTGGTTCAATATCCTTTAACTGTTTTTATTACCCACAATGCATCAGTAGTGTTTTTATTACCCACAATGCATAAGTTGTCCTTAACCGCCACACATCCTTCCTCAGGGCGTTCCAGTCACATAAGGAGGAGAACTGGTGAGGATGGGAGGGGGCGTGGTTTAGTGTATGGGGGCGGGGCAGTGACATGTGTTTGTGTTCCAGGGCTCTGCCGCTGATGTTCACTGTTACACTGGACCTGCGGATCTTTGCTAATAATGTGAGAACACACACACGCATGCACACACACACACACATACAGCCAGCCTAACCATTGACCTTTGACCTCTCTGTTCAGGCAGAGCAGCAGCTGCAGCAGAAGGGCAAAGGTCAACCTGGAGAAATGATGGAGAAGGCTGCAGAACAACTGATGAGCTGTTTTAGAGTCTGTGCTAGTGACAAGTACTGAGTACACACTGAGTACACACAACATTAAATAAAGAGTGGGTGTGGTTTGTGTGTTGAGTGGGTGTGGTTTGTATCGTTTTAGTCGTGCTGGGATCGAAGACTCTAAAAAATGGGGGATGATGTTTCTGAGCAACCAGCTGTTCAAGATCTACTTCAAGGTAAAAGGGGACAGGGCTCCACCCTCCCACGGGCTGGAAAATCGCCCTAGCGCCCGGCCCCGCCTCCTGATGCCGCCATTGACTGCTTGTGTTTTCAGATCAACAAGCTCCACCTGTGTAAACCTCTGATCAGAGCCATCGACAGTTCCAACCTGAAGAACGACTACAGCCCCGCCCAGAAGGTCACCTACCGCTACTACGTAGGCCGCAAAGCCATGTTCGACAGCGACTACAAACCAGGTGACGCTGCCGCAGACCACCTGGGTTAACGTTAGACATAGTCAGACTAGGCGGTTGCCTAGGCAACCAGATGTCCCACAGAATTAGAATATTAAGATATTTTACCTGATAGTTTAGACTTTTATCTGATCATTTAGACTCTTTTAAAGTTTGAATTATTAGAATAATAGTGTGTTTTGTTCTGTTCCAACTCATCAATGTTTATAGTTATTGTTAGTGTTTATCTTCACTTAATGCTCCTTATAATCCACTTCACCTTATAGTGTGAAAATACAGTAAATAAATCATTAAAGTTAACATTGACACTGATTATTCATAGACACTCAGTACGTACTCCATCAGATGTAGGACACTATGTTTACACGTGATCATTTAGAATTACACTAAAAGGAAAGAGGGGTGTTGGCCTAATATTGGCTTAGTGTTGGCCTAGTGTTGGCTTAGTGTTGGGCTAGGGTTGGGCTAGGGTTGGCCTAGGGTTGGCCTAGGGTTGGCCTAGTGTTGGCCTAGTGTTGGCTTAGTGTTGGCTTAGTGTTGGCTTAGTGTTGGCCTAGTGTTGGCCTAGTGTTGGCCTAGTGTTGGCCTAGTGTTGGCTTAGGGTTGGCCTAGGGTTGGCCTAGTGTTGGCTTAGTGTTGGCCTAGGGTTGGCCTAGGGTTGGCCTAGGGTTGGCCTAGGGTTGGCTTAGTGTTGGCCTAGGGTTGGCCTAGTGTTGGCCTAGGGTTGGCCTAGTGTTGGCCTAGGGTTGGCCTAGGGTTGGCTTAGTGTTGGCCTAGTGTTGGCTTAGTGTTGGCCTAGGGTTGGCCTAGGGTTGGCTTAGTGTTGGCCTAGGGTTGGCTTAGTGTTGGCTTAGTGTTGGCCTAGTGTTGGCCTAGGGTTGGCCTAGGGTTGGCTTAGTGTTGGCCTAGGGTTGGCTTAGTGTTGGCCTAGTGTTGGCCTAGGGTTGGCCTAGTGTTGGCCTAGTACCCTAACCGTCCACATGTCTCTGTTTACAGCTGAGGAGTGTCTGTCCTACTCCTTCCACCACTGCCATCGCTCCAGCCAGAAGAACAAGAGGATGATCCTCATCTACCTGCTGCCTGTCAAGATGCTACTGGTGACTGACACGCCTGGGTTCTGCGCGCTTTACGCCTCTATGTCTGTTGTACACATGCTTTATGCCTGCTTTACACACTCCTTACACACTCTTTACGTCTACTGTACACACTCTTTACGTCTACTGTACACACTCTTTACGTCTACTGTACACACTCTTTACGTCTACTGTACACACTCTTTACACACTCTTTACGTCTACTGTACACACTCTTTACACACTCTTTACGTCTACTGTACACACTCTTTACGTCTACTGTACACACTCTTTACGTCTACTGTACACACTCTTTACGTCTACTGTACACACTCTTTACACACTCTTTACGTCTACTGTACACACTCTTTACGTCTACTGTACACACTCTTTACACACTCTTTACGTCTACTGTACACACTCTTTACGTCTACTGTACACACTCTTTACGTCTACTGTACACACTCTTTACGTCTACTGTACACACTCTTTACGTCTACTGTACACACTCTTTACGTCTACTGTACACACTCTTTACGTCTACTGTACACACTCTTTACGTCTACTGTACACACTCTTTACGTCTACTGTACACACTCTTTACGTCTACTGTACACACTCTTTACGTCTACTGTACACACTCTTTACGTCTACTGTACACACTCTTTACGTCTACTGTACACACTCTTTACACACTCTTTACGTCTACTGTACACACTCTTTACACACTCTTTACGCCTGGTTTAATTCATTTTAAAATTTGCCGTCCTTTCCAGGGTCACATGCCAACTTCTCAGCTCCTCAGGAAATACGACCTCATGCAGTTTTCTGATGTCACCAAAGCTGTGAGGTAAAGTGGGGGTGGGGGGCTTATGGTGTCGTCAAAGGGTCGTTACGGTGTAGTCTCTCTCACAGTGAGGGCAACTTGCTGCTGCTTCACACGGCTCTGTCCAAACACGAGACCTTCTTCATCCGCTGTGGGATCTTCCTCATCCTGGAGAAGCTGAAGATCATCACCTACAGGAACCTTTTCAAGAAAGTGTGAGTCTTTTGAGCAATAGAAGAGCAGTAAAGGGTCAGAAAACTACCCACGTTTGTCTACGTTCCACAAATGGGTACCTTCAGTTATATTAATGTGTGTTGTGTTCAGGTACCTACTGTTAAAAATACACCAGTTACCATTAGATGCCTTCAGTTATATTAATGTGTGTTGTGTTCAGGTACCTACTGTTAAAAACACACCAGTTACCATTAGATGGCTTCAGTTATATTAATGTGTGTTGTGTTCAGGTACCTACTGTTAAAAACACACCAGTTACCATTAGATGGCTTCAGTTATATTAATGTGTGTTGTGTTCAGGTACCTACTGTTAAAAATACACCAGTTACCATTAGATGGCTTCAGTTATATTAATGTGTGTTGTGTTCAGGTACCTACTGTTAAAAATACACCAGTTACCATTAGATGGCTTCAGTTATATTAATGTGTGTTGTGTTCAGGTACCTACTGTTAAAAACACACCAGTTACCATTAGATGGCTTCAGTTATATTAATGTGTGTTGTGTTCAGGTACCTACTGTTAAAAATACACCAGTTACCATTAGATGGCTTCAGTTATATTAATGTGTGTTGTGTTCAGGTACCTACTGTTAAAAACACACCAGTTACCATTAGATGGCTTCAGTTATATTAATGTGTGTTGTGTTCAGGTACCTACTGTTAAAAATACACCAGTTACCATTAGATGGCTTCAGTTATATTAATGTGTGTTGTGTTCAGGTACCTACTGTTAAAAATACACCAGTTACCATTAGATGGCTTCAGTTATATTAATGTGTGTTGTGTTCAGGTACCTACTGTTAAAAACACACCAGTTACCATTAGATGGCTTCAGTTATATTAATGTGTGTTGTGTTCAGGTACCTACTGTTAAAAATACACCAGTTACCATTAGATGGCTTCAGTTATATTAATGTGTGTTGTGTTCAGGTACCTACTGTTAAAAACACACCAGTTACCATTAGATGGCTTCAGTTATATTAATGTGTGTTGTGTTCAGGTACCTACTGTTAAAAACACACCAGTTACCATTAGATGGCTTCAGTTATATTAATGTGTGTTGTGTTCAGGTACCTACTGTTAAAAACACACCAGTTACCATTAGATGGCTTCAGTTATATTAATGTGTGTTGTGTTCAGGTACCTACTGTTAAAAATACACCAGTTACCATTAGATGGCTTCAGTTATATTAATGTGTGTTGTGTTCAGGTACCTACTGTTAAAAACACACCAGTTACCATTAGATGGCTTCAGTTATATTAATGTGTGTTGTGTTCAGGTACCTACTGTTAAAAATACACCAGTTACCATTAGATGGCTTCAGTTATATTAATGTGTGTTGTGTTCAGGTACCTACTGTTAAAAACACACCAGTTACCATTAGATGGCTTCAGTTATATTAATGTGTGTTGTGTTCAGGTACCTACTGTTAAAAACACACCAGTTACCATTAGATGGCTTCAGTTATATTAATGTGTGTTGTGTTCAGGTACCTACTGTTAAAAACACACCAGTTACCATTAGATGGCTTCAGTTATATTAATGTGTGTTGTGTTCAGGTACCTACTGTTAAAAACACACCAGTTACCATTAGATGGCTTCAGTTATATTAATGTGTGTTGTGTTCAGGTACCTACTGTTAAAAATACACCAGTTACCATTAGATGGCTTCAGTTATATTAATGTGTGTTGTGTTCAGGTACCTACTGTTAAAAACACACCAGTTACCATTAGATGGCTTCAGTTATATTAATGTGTGTTGTGTTCAGGTACCTACTGTTAAAAATACACCAGTTACCATTAGATGGCTTCAGTTATATTAATGTGTGTTGTGTTCAGGTACCTACTGTTAAAAATACACCAGTTACCATTAGATGGCTTCAGTTATATTAATGTGTGTTGTGTTCAGGTACCTACTGTTAAAAATACATCAGTTACCATTAGATGGCTTCAGTTATATTAATGTGTGTTGTGTTCAGGTACCTACTGTTAAAAACACACCAGTTACCATTAGATGGCTTCAGTTATATTAATGTGTGTTGTGTTCAGGTACCTACTGTTAAAAATACACCAGTTACCATTAGATGGCTTCAGTTATATTAATGTGTGTTGTGTTCAGGTACCTACTGTTAAAAATACACCAGTTACCATTAGATGGCTTCAGTTATATTAATGTGTGTTGTGTTCAGGTACCTACTGTTAAAAACACACCAGTTACCATTAGATGGCTTCAGTTATATTAATGTGTGTTGTGTTCAGGTACCTACTGTTAAAAACACACCAGTTACCATTAGATGGCTTCAGTTATATTAATGTGTGTTGTGTTCAGGTACCTACTGTTAAAAACACACCAGTTACCATTAGATGGCTTCAGTTATATTAATGTGTGTTGTGTTCAGGTACCTACTGTTAAAAACACACCAGTTACCATTAGATGGCTTCAGTTATATTAATGTGTGTTGTGTTCAGGTACCTACTGTTAAAAACACACCAGTTACCATTAGATGGCTTCAGTTATATTAATGTGTGTTGTGTTCAGGTACCTACTGTTAAAAACACACCAGTTACCATTAGATGGCTTCAGTTATATTAATGTGTGTTGTGTTCAGGTACCTACTGTTAAAAACACACCAGTTACCATTAGATGGCTTCAGTTATATTAATGTGTGTTGTGTTCAGGTACCTACTGTTAAAAACACACCAGTTACCATTAGATGGCTTCAGTTATATTAATGTGTGTTGTGTTCAGGTACCTACTGTTAAAAATACACCAGTTACCATTAGATGGCTTCAGTTATATTAATGTGTGTTGTGTTCAGGTACCTACTGTTAAAAACACACCAGTTACCATTAGATGGCTTCAGTTATATTAATGTGTGTTGTGTTCAGGTACCTACTGTTAAAAATACACCAGTTACCATTAGATGGCTTCAGTTATATTAATGTGTGTTGTGTTCAGGTACCTACTGTTAAAAATACACCAGTTACCATTAGATGGCTTCAGTTATATTAATGTGTGTTGTGTTCAGGTACCTACTGTTAAAAATACACCAGTTACCATTAGATGGCTTCAGTTATATTAATGTGTGTTGTGTTCAGGTACCTACTGTTAAAAATACACCAGTTACCATTAGATGGCTTCAGTTATATTAATGTGTGTTGTGTTCAGGTACCTACTGTTAAAAATACACCAGTTACCATTAGATGGCTTCAGTTATATTAATGTGTGTTGTGTTCAGGTACCTACTGTTAAAAATACACCAGTTACCATTAGATGGCTTCAGTTATATTAATGTGTGTTGTGTTCAGGTACCTACTGTTAAAAATACACCAGTTACCATTAGATGGCTTCAGTTATATTAATGTGTGTTGTGTTCAGGTACCTACTGTTAAAAATACACCAGTTACCATTAGATGGCTTCAGTTATATTAATGTGTGTTGTGTTCAGGTACCTACTGTTAAAAACACACCAGTTACCATTAGATGGCTTCAGTTATATTAATGTGTGTTGTGTTCAGGTACCTACTGTTAAAAATACACCAGTTACCATTAGATGGCTTCAGTTATATTAATGTGTGTTGTGTTCAGGTACCTACTGTTAAAAACACACCAGTTACCATTAGATGGCTTCAGTTATATTAATGTGTGTTGTGTTCAGGTACCTACTGTTAAAAATACACCAGTTACCATTAGATGGCTTCAGTTATATTAATGTGTGTTGTGTTCAGGTACCTACTGTTAAAAACACACCAGTTACCATTAGATGGCTTCAGTTATATTAATGTGTGTTGTGTTCAGGTACCTACTGTTAAAAACACACCAGTTACCATTAGATGGCTTCAGTTATATTAATGTGTGTTGTGTTCAGGTACCTACTGTTAAAAACACACCAGTTACCATTAGATGGCTTCAGTTATATTAATGTGTGTTGTGTTCAGGTACCTACTGTTAAAAACACACCAGTTACCATTAGATGGCTTCAGTTATATTAATGTGTGTTGTGTTCAGGTACCTACTGTTAAAAATACACCAGTTACCATTAGATGGCTTCAGTTATATTAATGTGTGTTGTGTTCAGGTACCTACTGTTAAAAACACACCAGTTACCATTAGATGGCTTCAGTTATATTAATGTGTGTTGTGTTCAGGTACCTACTGTTAAAAATACACCAGTTACCATTAGATGGCTTCAGTTATATTAATGTGTGTTGTGTTCAGGTACCTACTGTTAAAAATACACCAGTTACCATTAGATGGCTTCAGTTATATTAATGTGTGTTGTGTTCAGGTACCTACTGTTAAAAACACACCAGTTACCATTAGATGGCTTCAGTTATATTAATGTGTGTTGTGTTCAGGTACCTACTGTTAAAAACACACCAGTTACCATTAGATGGCTTCAGTTATATTAATGTGTGTTGTGTTCAGGTACCTACTGTTAAAAATACACCAGTTACCATTAGATGGCTTCAGTTATATTAATGTGTGTTGTGTTCAGGTACCTACTGTTAAAAATACACCAGTTACCATTAGATGGCTTCAGTTATATTAATGTGTGTTGTGTTCAGGTACCTACTGTTAAAAACACACCAGTTACCATTAGATGGCTTCAGTTATATTAATGTGTGTTGTGTTCAGGTACCTACTGTTAAAAACACACCAGTTACCATTAGATGGCTTCAGTTATATTAATGTGTGTTGTGTTCAGGTACCTACTGTTAAAAACACACCAGTTACCATTAGATGGCTTCAGTTATATTAATGTGTGTTGTGTTCAGGTACCTACTGTTAAAAACACACCAGTTACCATTAGATGGCTTCAGTTATATTAATGTGTGTTGTGTTCAGGTACCTACTGTTAAAAATACACCAGTTACCATTAGATGGCTTCAGTTATATTAATGTGTGTTGTGTTCAGGTACCTACTGTTAAAAACACACCAGTTACCATTAGATGGCTTCAGTTATATTAATGTGTGTTGTGTTCAGGTACCTACTGTTAAAAATACACCAGTTACCATTAGATGGCTTCAGTTATATTAATGTGTGTTGTGTTCAGGTACCTACTGTTAAAAATACACCAGTTACCATTAGATGGCTTCAGTTATATTAATGTGTGTTGTGTTCAGGTACCTACTGTTAAAAATACACCAGTTACCATTAGATGGCTTCAGTTATATTAATGTGTGTTGTGTTCAGGTACCTACTGTTAAAAATACACCAGTTACCATTAGATGGCTTCAGTTATATTAATGTGTGTTGTGTTCAGGTACCTACTGTTAAAAATACACCAGTTACCATTAGATGGCTTCAGTTATATTAATGTGTGTTGTGTTCAGGTACCTACTGTTAAAAATACACCAGTTACCATTAGATGGCTTCAGTTATATTAATGTGTGTTGTGTTCAGGTACCTACTGTTAAAAATACACCAGTTACCATTAGATGGCTTCAGTTATATTAATGTGTGTTGTGTTCAGGTACCTACTGTTAAAAATACACCAGTTACCATTAGATGGCTTCAGTTATATTAATGTGTGTTGTGTTCAGGTACCTACTGTTAAAAATACACCAGTTACCATTAGATGGCTTCAGTTATATTAATGTGTGTTGTGTTCAGGTACCTACTGTTAAAAATACACCAGTTACCATTAGATGGCTTCAGTTATATTAATGTGTGTTGTGTTCAGGTACCTACTGTTAAAAATACACCAGTTACCATTAGATGGCTTCAGTTATATTAATGTGTGTTGTGTTCAGGTACCTACTGTTAAAAATACACCAGTTACCATTAGATGGCTTCAGTTATATTAATGTGTGTTGTGTTCAGGTACCTACTGTTAAAAACACACCAGTTACCATTAGATGGCTTCAGTTATATTAATGTGTGTTGTGTTCAGGTACCTACTGTTAAAAACACACCAGTTACCATTAGATGGCTTCAGTTATATTAATGTGTGTTGTGTTCAGGTACCTACTGTTAAAAACACACCAGTTACCATTAGATGGCTTCAGTTATATTAATGTGTGTTGTGTTCAGGTACCTACTGTTAAAAACACACCAGTTACCATTAGATGGCTTCAGTTATATTAATGTGTGTTGTGTTCAGGTACCTACTGTTAAAAATACACCAGTTACCATTAGATGGCTTCAGTTATATTAATGTGTGTTGTGTTCAGGTACCTACTGTTAAAAACACACCAGTTACCATTAGATGGCTTCAGTTATATTAATGTGTGTTGTGTTCAGGTACCTACTGTTAAAAACACACCAGTTACCATTAGATGGCTTCAGTTATATTAATGTGTGTTGTGTTCAGGTACCTACTGTTAAAAACACACCAGTTACCATTAGATGCCTTCCTCGTTGCTCTGAAGTTGATGCAGGTCGAGGACGTGGATGTGGATGAAGTTCAGTGCATTCTGGCAAATCTGATCTATATGGTGAGTCTAACCCAGGGGTCTGCAACCCTGGTCCTAGAGAGCCACTATCCTGCATGTTTTAGATGTTTCCCTCTTCCAACACACCTGACAGACATTATCAGTCTTCTGCACAGCTTGATGATTGGCTGATCATCTGAATCAGGTGTGTTGGAAGAAGGAAAACTCTAAAACATGCAGGATAGCGGCTCTCTAGGACCACGGTTGCAGACCCCTGGTCTAACCTGTTCACTACACTTTACCAGGTGATGTCTGACTCCTCCCCTTTCCTTTAACTCCTCCTCTTTTGTCTTTCAGGGTCATATCAAAGGCTACATTTCTCATCAGCACCAGAAGCTCGTGGTTAGTAAGCAGAATCCTTTCCCTCCACTGTCCTCTGTCTCTTAGACTACGTTACCCACAGTCCCGTCTGGTGCCGGTGCTTCACATCATCTTCACTTTTTTTTCCTATTATTTTCTTTGATGAATAAAAAAGATGGATTTTTGTACAAGGTGTTATTTGTTTTTTACTGGAGTGTGTTCTTCAACCTGTGTGAGGTAGTAGAGTCATTAAATGGGTAAAGTGTGATTTAAAAAGTCCACATGGTGATTTAAAAAGTCCACATGGTGATTTAAAAAGTCCACATGGTGATTTAAAAAGTCCACATGGTGATTTAAAAAGTCCACATGGTGATTTAAAAAGTCCACATGGTGATTTAACAAGTCCACATGGTGATTTAAAAAGTCCACATGGTGATTTAAAAAGTCCACATGGTGATTTAAAAAGTCCACATGGCGATTTAAAAAGTCCACATAGGGAGATAAAAAGATGAAGATTTAATGTCTGTTTCAGTAATAATGGAGGATATAAATTAGGCTTTAGAGTGAGAAACCACAAAACTACAAATGCACTTGGAGACTCCAACCAGTTTTAACACAATTTATTAACAACTGTTCCGTTGTTCACCAGGTGGAACTGGTCACTGTTAGCAACAGTAACAGAATGGACGTCAGGGTACAGGCCACCGTTGGCAACGGTAACTAGGGTACAGGTCACCGTAACTAGGGTTGACCAAAACCATTTCTACTGTTGGACCTCTGACCAAAACCAACTGGATGAAGGAACCTCTGAAGCGTTTGGTCGAGGTCTATATCTGAAAAACTGGAGGGTGTGATAGTTTTCTTGGTGCCTGATGTGAAGGGGTTCAGGTGGTTAGGGGCGGGGTCAGGCAAAGGGAGTAGGACATAGAAGACTGATTAGTTGTGGACAAGGAAGTCAAAGTGACGCAGGACAATGAAGGGAGGACACAGGTGGGACGTATGAGGTCACAGGTGGGACATGAGGACAAATGAATGAGGAGTAGACACACCAGAGACAGGAAGTCAGGTAGACAAAATAAAAGCCCCAAACACAACAGAAAAAGGAAGAATCACCAACACTTCAAACTCTGGGACAAATGACCCAGACTGGACCACCAGATGACCTGGACAAGACCAGACTGGACCGGACCTTCAATCAGAACCATGTGAACTTGGACAACTTGTTTGGGTTTGTTTGGACTGGTAGGTTAGATGCCCTACTGTCTGTTAGTGGTTTTCAGGGTAGTCCCTGATCCTGGTGGTCATGTGGTCTTCAGGGTAGCTCCTGACCCGGGGGGTCATGTGGACTTCAGGGTAGTCCCTGACCTGGGGGGTTATGTGGTCCTGGTTCTCCTGCAGCTTGGGCTGGATCCAGTTCAGGTGCCGGGACAGTTTGGTGAACACCATACCGTGGTGTTCTCCGCAGACTCCAGTCGTGGAGGTCAGAATCCCCGTCAGGTACATGATGCCCTGCTCCTCCGTGGCAACAGGTGTCCCTGGCAACGGTGTTCCACAGTCTCCACCACTAACCTCTGACCTCTGAGGGTGGGACTGTGGACTACTGGAGGGTCTGGTGCTGGGGTCTGCATGGGCACCAGCAGGATCAGTTTGGACTGGTTTTCGGTCCTTAGATGGACCCAAGTCCCTAAAGAAGAAGAAGTAAGTAGTTATTGAAGCATTAAAAAGGGTTCGACCAGTACCCGCAGAACCAGGACCAGTACCCACAGAACCAGGACTGGGACCAGAAGAACCAGGACTGGTACCAACAGGACCAGTACCAGCAGAACCAAACAAGCTGCCTGTGATGAATGTGCATCCAAACATCTTTATGTGAACATTTCGTGTTCAGTGTGGTGGTACCATGAAGCCTAGTTTAAACCTCTAGAACCAGACTAAAGTGGTCTTTCTGTTCCTGACGTTGGTCCTGGATCTGGTATTTCTGCCTCTATTATGGATGTTGGTTTAAATCCTCTAGGGGTGCTAAGGAGTCCCATTGCTGAGGGTTCAATAATTTGAGTGTATTTACTGTGGAGACGTGAACAACTGAGCCTTCAAACACACAGCTGATGGATTATGGGATGTTCAGGCCTCTGGAACGACCCCTGCTCATTTTTGATGTGCGAGTCCTGTGACATATCAGTCCTGTGCCAAATTCCTGTTTCTTTGGACTTGATTCTCAGATGACCCCAGGTCACTGTCCATGTCCTTCAGCTGTTTATGTCCAGACATCCTCACATCATGCAGATGGGTCAGGGTTCAGATGGATATGTCCTCTGACCTTTTTACTAATTCTATCCTCCATTTTTTGTGGGTGGAATTCTAAAATGTTTCACTTTGGCCTTTCTACTGCCCCCAGAGTTTCCTGTGGTATTGGTCCGTTTGTCCCAGATCTCAGCAGATTGGCTAAGCTCTGGATCAACGGACAACCTGGCGGATGGAACCGGATGAAACGTCAGTTCCCGTAATTATTGGAGGGTTTAAATTAGGATTGAGGCAGCACCTAACGTGGGCTGCAGGACCTGAACTTGGTTTTATAGAGACCAGTGGAAGTCACCTGTCTGAGATGTTATATGATATGGAGATGTCATATGATATGATGATGTCATGTGATCTTCTTCGGCGATATCTCGGGTCTCAGCATCTATGTCCATGTCAGAAGAGCCCTCAGTTACTGTCGAGGACGGTGTCGGGGTCTTATGTGGCTGCTCAGGCCCAGAGCAGAATGAAACATTCCTGAACACCTTGTGCATGGTAGGGTGGGAGGTGGTCGTGGAAGGAGGAGCCGCTCTTTGCATTGCAGTCTTCAGGTCTCTGCTGCCGACTGTTGCTGAATCTTCATGTGAGTGGTACCCTGTGTGGTAATGCGCCGCCACTCGGCTCCGTTCCTCAGCAAGGGACTCCCATTTAGCATGGTCGATATTGCAGCGTAGGACTGTGTCCCTTAGTGGGTCCCGAAATCAGCGCTGAGGTACACCTCTGGATCTTGTACCAAATTCAAGTTGTGAAAACAGGATTTGGGGGGGGGTAGTTGGGTTTTGGTTATTCTCCTGACGTGTCCTGACCAACAAAGACGATGTCGTGCCACCGTGGACTCGATACTGGGGAGTTTGGCTTGAAGGAGAACAGATTCATTGGAAACACGGTCTTGTCATTCGATCTTCAAGAACCCACAGAGTTTCTGCTGTTGGAAGTGCCCCAGTTCCTTTATGTCACTCCTCTATAGAACCCATAGCTCAGAGCCATAAAGGACGGTGGAAAGAACAATGGCTCGGAAAACCAACATCTTCGTCTGTAGGCTGAGGTCATGGTTTAACAAAACAAGCTTGGAGATCCTGGCAATGTTGCTCGTGTCTGGGGCGTGTTGGCCTGGAGCCTGCTGCTCATGTCATTTGATATGATTTTGTCATGTGATGTCAAATGCAGTACCATCATGTACTTCAGGGTTCCCAAATGGGCGGCTCACGGGCCGGGACACAGACTGGCCCACACCAACTTGTGAGCAAAAATGATTATTTTTTAAAAATATTGTGGCAGTGCAGCATTAGTGCCGTCATCTCTGCCCTGCGTGTGTTTTTATTTTTTCTTGTCTTTTTTTTTTTTTTGGAGTGTGTGAAGCTTGGCTCTCCTGCGACATATGTGTAAACTGGACACTGTCATCTGGACCTTTCCTCACTACTCACTACTATTTCCCCATGTGCTGGGCGTCTGGAGGTGCGGGGACACACACACACCTGCTGCAGAACCGGACCACTAACGACCACTAACCAGAACACATGATGTCGGACCAAACCATTGACTTAAGTTTGATGTTTGTTCCATGTAAATATTGAAGATTGTGTGTTAAAGGATGTGTATGTCCATGGGTGGAGCTGAGGGATATTTAAAGGGGAGCTTTTCCCAGTAGTGTGGGGGGTTGGAGTTCTGCAGATTTTGAGAGATTTGAATTTGAAGTTGAAGTAAGAGTGTGGTTGAAATCAGTTTTTTTAGTGCTGAATGGCAAAAGAGGCCAACTTTATTTTATAGTGTTTTCAGATCTCTTGAAACAATTTTTTCTTTTTCCTGTTTTATTTTTTGTAGTTTTTCACTGTAAAAACTGTGCACTCCTCATCACTGCTGGTTTTGGACTTGGGTGAAAATAAATGAAAAACCACTGAAGTCAAACCAACCCTTGACAAATATATATATATATATATATATATATATATATATATATATATATATATATATATATATATATATATATATATATATATATATATATTAGTATTTATTATTTAAGTATGTCCAACTGGCTGGGGTGGGGTTGTTGTGGCGTCCCTGTCCCTGCTGCCGTGTTCCCCACAGGTGCTGTGGCCCTCGGCTTGCAGCCCAGGTCAGAATTTGGCCCTTGATGAAATCTAATTGGGGAACCCTGATGTACTAGAAGGAACCTTCCTCGGGGATCAATAAGGTACTATCCAATCAAATCTAAAAGGCCTACCTCTGAACTGTCATTTGGGTTGCATCCCGGTCCTGGTTGTGGTTCCTCATGCAGAACATTTTGTTGCTCAGCGGATGCGTCAGGTTCAGGTCTTGGCGACACTCCTCCAGCGTCATGTACACTAGGCTCCGTGACCCCTGAGTAACCCCTGACCTCCCAAAATGCATCAGGACATTCTCGCTGAAGTCCTTGGTAGGAAGGCACAGGTGTATGAGGGCGGAGCTGAAGTTGAGGGGGCGGGGCATCAGGAGCAGAGCCAGGTCGTAGTCGTGGCGGTGGAAGTGGAAGCGCTGGTGGACGTAGACCGCCCACACGGGGACCACCCCCTGCTGCTTACCTAGGAAACCACGTACACGCACACTTTAGAAGAGTAAGCCACGCCCCCTCGTAGAACCAGTGTGACGCAGATGGCGAATGTCAGTACCAAAACGCACGAAGACATCTGATGGTTGCAGCAGGGGTGTCAGTCTCGAGACCAAACAGCGTGCTGACGTCAGGACAGACTGATGGTTCAGGACCACGCCCCCACAAAGCTCCTCCCCCTTTTGGTTCAATAGCACCACCTACAGATGATGACAAACACACAGTCTGTAGTGGTTTATAGTTGTCTGTAGTGGTCTACAGTGTCTGTAGTGGTCTTTAGCGATCTGTAGTAGTTGTCTGTAGCAGTCCGTAGTGGTCTCTAGTAGTCTTTAGTGGCCTATTGAAGTGGTCTGTAGTAGTCTGTAGTCATCTATAGTGGTCTGTAGTGATCTGTTGTATTAGTCTTTAATGGTCTATAGTAGTCTTTAGTTGTCTGTTGTAGTAGTCTGTAGTGGTCGTTATTGATCTGTAGTGGTCTGTTCAGTAGTCTGTAGTGGTCTATAGTAGTCCGTAGTTGTCTGTTGTAGTAGTCTGTAGTAGTCGTTATTGATCTGTAGCTGTCTGTTCAGTAGTCTTTAGTGGTTTGTTGTAGTGGTCTGTAGTGATCTGTTGTAGTAGTCTGTAGTGATCATGAGTGGTCTGTTGTAGTAGTCTGTTGTAGTCGTTAGTGGTCTGTTCTAGTAGTCTGTAGTGGTCATTAGTGGTCTGTTGTAGTAGTCTGTAGTGGTCGTTAGTGGTCTGTACCAGTAGTCTGTAGTGGTCTGTTGTAGTAGTCTGTAGTGGTCGTTAGTGGTCTGTTCCAGTAGTCTGTATTGGTCTGTTCTAGTAGTCTGTAGTGGTCTGTTGTAGTAGTTTGTAGTGGTCGTTAGTGGTCTGTTCCAGTAGTCTGTAGTGGTCTGTTGTAGTAGTCTGTAGTGGTCGTTAGTGGTCTGTTCTTGTAGTCTGTAGTGGTCTGTTGTAGTAGTCTGTAGTGGTCATTAGTGGTCTGTTGTAGTAGTCTGTAGTGGTCATTAGTGGTCTGGTGTAGTAGTCTGTAGTGGTCATAAGTAGTCTGTAGTGGTCTGTTGTAGTAGTCTGTTGTAGTTGTTAGTGGTCTGTTGTAGTAGTCTGTAGTGGTCATTAGTGATCTGTTGTAGTCCTTAGTGGTCTGTTGTAGTAGTCTGTAGTGGTCATTAGTGGTCTGTTGTAGTCGTTAGTGGTCTGTTTTAGTTGTTAGTGGTCTGTTGTAGTAGTCTGTAGTGGTCATTAGTGATCTGTTGTAGTCCTTAGTGGTCTGTTGTAGTAGTCTGTAGTGGTCATTAGTGGTCTGTTTTAGTAGTCTGTTGTAGTCGTTAGTGGTCTGTTGTAGTAGTCTGTTGTAGTTGTTAGTGGTCTGTTGTAGTAGTCTGTTGTAGTCGTTAGTGGTCTGTTCTAGTAGTCTGTAGTGGTCATTAGTAGTCTGTAGTGGTCATTAGTAGTCTGTAGTGGTCGTTAGTGGTCTGTACCAGTAGTCTGTAGTGGTCTGTTGTAGTAGTCTGTAGTGTCGTTAGTGGTCTGTTCCAGTAGTCTGTATTGGTCTGTTCTAGTAGTCTGTAGTGGTCTGTTGTAGTAGTTTGTAGTGGTCGTTAGTGGTCTGTTCCAGTAGTCTGTAGTGGTCTGTTGTAGTAGTCTGTAGTGGTCATTAGTGGTCTGTTCTAGTAGTCTGTAGTGGTCATTAGTGGTCTGTTCTAGTAGTCTGTAGTGGTCTGTTGTAGTAGTCTGTAGTGGTCGTTAGTGGTCTGTTCTTGTAGTCTGTAGTGGTCATTAGTGGTCTGTTGTAGTAGTGGTCATTAGTGGTCTGTTCTAGTAGTCTGTAGTGGTCATTAGTGGTCTGTTGTAGTAGTCTGTAGTGGTCATTAGTGGTCTGTTCTAGTAGTCTGTAGTGGTCTGTTGTAGTAGTCTGTAGTGGTCGTTAGTGGTCTGTTCTTATAGTCTGTAGTGGTCATTAGTGGTCTGTTGTAGTAGTGGTCATTAGTGGTCTGTTCTAGTAGTCTGTAGTGGTCATTAGTGGTCTGTTGTAGTAGTCTGTAGTGGTCATTAGTGGTCTGGTGTAGTAGTCTGTAGTGGTCATAAGTAGTCTGTAGTGGTCTGTTGTAGTAGTCTGTTGTAGTCGTTAGTGGTCTGTTGTAGTTGTTAGTGGTCTGTTGTAGTAGTCTGTAGTGGTCATTAGTGATCTGTTGTAGTCCTTAGTGGTCTGTTGTAGTAGTCTGTAGTGGTCATTAGTGGTCTGTTTTAGTAGTCTGTTGTAGTCGTTAGTGGTCTGTTGTAGTAGTCTGTAGTAGTTGTTAGTGGTCTGTAGTAGTTGTTAGTGGTCTGTTGTAGTTGTTAGTGGTCTGTTGTAGTAGTCTGTAGTGGTCATTAGTGGTCTGTTGTAGTCGTTAGTGGTCTGTTGTAGTCGTTAGTGGTCTGTTGTAGTAGTCTGTTGTAGCCGTTATTGATCTGTTGTAGTAGTCTGTTGTAGTCGTTAGTGGTCTGTTGTAGTAGTCTGTTGTAGTCGTTAGTGGTCTGTTGTAGTAGTCTGTTGTAGTTGTTAGTGGTCTGTTGTAGTAGTCTGTAGTAGTTGTTAGTGGTCTGTAGTAGTTGTTAGTGGTCTGTTGTAGTAGTCTGTAGTAGTTGTTAGTGGTCTGTTGTAGTAGTCTGTAGTAGTTGTTAGTGGTCTGTTGTAGTAGTCTGTAGTAGTTGTTAGTGGTCTGTTGTAGTAGTCTAGTAGTTGTTAGTGGTCTGTAGTGGTCGTTAGTGGTCTGTTGTAGTAGTCTGTTGTAGTCGTTAGTGGTCTGTTGTAGTAGTCTGTTGTAGTCGTTAGTGGTCTGTTGTAGTAGTCTGTTGTAGTTGTTAGTGGTCTGTTGTAGTAGTCTGTAGTAGTTGTTAGTGGTCTGTAGTAGTTGTTAGTGGTCTGTTGTAGTAGTCTGTAGTAGTTGTTAGTGGTCTGTTGTAGTAGTCTAGTAGTTGTTAGTGGTCTGTTGTAGTAGTCTGTAGTAGTTGTTAGTGGTCTGTTGTAGTAGTCTGTAGTAGTTGTTAGTGGTCTGTTGTAGTAGTCTGTAGTAGTTGTTAGTGGTCTGTTGTAGTAGTCTAGTAGTTGTTAGTAGTCTGTAGTGGTCATTAGTGGTCTGTTGTAGTAGTGGTCATTAGTGGTCTGTTGTAGTAGTCTGTAGTGGTCATTAGTGGTCTGTTCTAGTAGTCTGTAGTGGTCTGTTGTAGTAGTCTGTAGTGGTCGTTAGTGGTCTGTTCTTGTAGTCTGTAGTGGTCATTAGTGGTCTGTTGTAGTAGTGGTCATTAGTGGTCTGTTCTAGTAGTCTGTAGTGGTCATTAGTGGTCTGTTGTAGTAGTCTGTAGTGGTCATTAGTGGTCTGTTGTAGTAGTCTGTAGTGGTCGTTAGTGGTCTGTTCTTGTAGTCTGTAGTGGTCATTAGTGGTCTGTTGTAGTAGTGGTCATTAGTGGTCTGTTCTAGTAGTCTGTAGTGGTCTGTTGTAGTAGTCTGTTGTAGTCGTTAGTGGTCTGTTGTAGTAGTCTGTTGTAGTTGTTAGTGGTCTGTTGTAGTAGTCTGTAGTGGTCATTAGTGATCTGTTGTAGTTGTTAGTGGTCTGTTGTAGTAGTCTGTAGTGGTCATTAGTGGTCTGTTGTAGTTGTTAGTGGTCTGTTGTAGTAGTCTGTAGTGGTCATTAGTGATCTGTTGTAGTCCTTAGTGGTCTGTTGTAGTAGTCTGTAGTGGTCATTAGTGGTCTGTTGTAGTTGTTAGTGGTCTGTTGTAGTAGTCTGTAGTGGTCATTAGTGATCTGTTGTAGTCCTTAGTGGTCTGTTGTAGTAGTCTGTAGTGGTCGTTAGTGGTCTGTTCCAGTAGTCTGTATTGGTCTGTTCTAGTAGTCTGTAGTGGTCTGTTGTAGTAGTTTGTAGTGGTCGTTAGTGGTCTGTTCTTGTAGTCTGTAGTGGTCATTAGTGGTCTGTTGTAGTAGTGGTCATTAGTGGTCTGTTGTAGTAGTCTGTAGTGGTCATTAGTGGTCTGGTGTAGTAGTCTGTAGTGGTCATAAGTAGTCTGTAGTGGTCTGTTGTAGTAGTCTGTTGTAGTAGTCTGTTGTAGTTGTTAGTGGTCTGTTGTAGTAGTCTGTAGTGGTCATTAGTGATCTGTTGTAGTCCTTAGTGGTCTGTTGTAGTAGTCTGTAGTGGTCATTAGTGGTCTGTTGTAGTCGTTAGTGGTCTGTTTTAGTTGTTAGTGGTCTGTTGTAGTAGTCTGTAGTGGTCATTAGTGATCTGTTGTAGTCCTTAGTGGTCTGTTGTAGTAGTCTGTAGTGGTCATTAGTGGTCTGTTTTAGTAGTGGTCATTAGTGGTCTGTTGTAGTAGTCTGTAGTGGTCATTAGTGGTCTGGTGTAGTAGTCTGTAGTGGTCATAAGTAGTCTGTAGTGGTCTGTTGTAGTAGTCTGTTGTAGTAGTCTGTTGTAGTTGTTAGTGGTCTGTTGTAGTAGTCTGTAGTGGTCATTAGTGATCTGTTGTAGTCCTTAGTGGTCTGTTGTAGTAGTCTGTAGTGGTCATTAGTGGTCTGTTTTAGTAGTCTGTTGTAGTCGTTAGTGGTCTGTTGTAGTAGTCTGTTGTAGTTGTTAGTGGTCTGTTGTAGTAGTCTGTTGTAGTCGTTAGTGGTCTGTAGTGGTCATTAGTAGTCTGTAGTGGTCATTCGTAGTCTGTAGTGGTCATTAGTAGTCTGTAGTGGTCGTTAGTGGTCTGTACCAGTAGTCTGTAGTGGTCTGTTGTAGTAGTCTGTAGTGTCGTTAGTGGTCTGTTCCAGTAGTCTGTAGTGGTCTGTTGTAGTAGTTTGTAGTGGTCTGTTGTAGTAGTTTGTAGTGGTCGTTAGTGGTCTGTTCCAGTAGTCTGTAGTGGTCTGTTGTAGTAGTCTGTAGTGGTCATTAGTGGTCTGTTGTAGTAGTCTGTAGTGGTCATTAGTGGTCTGTTCTAGTAGTCTGTAGTGGTCATTAGTGGTCTGTTCTAGTAGTCTGTAGTGGTCTGTTGTAGTAGTCTGTAGTGGTCGTTAGTGGTCTGTTCTTGTAGTCTGTAGTGGTCATTAGTGGTCTGTTGTAGTAGTGGTCATTAGTGGTCTGTTCTAGTAGTCTGTAGTGGTCATTAGTGGTCTGTTGTAGTAGTCTGTAGTGGTCATTAGTGGTCTGTTCTAGTAGTCTGTAGTGGTCTGTTGTAGTAGTCTGTAGTGGTCATTAGTGGTCTGTTGTAGTAGTGGTCATTAGTGGTCTGTTGTAGTAGTCTGTAGTGGTCATTAGTGGTCTGGTGTAGTAGTCTGTAGTGGTCATAAGTAGTCTGTAGTGGTCTGTTGTAGTAGTCTGTTGTAGTCGTTAGTGGTCTGT
>CM035784.1:612541-720041 GCA_020466265.1 Siphamia tubifer
TATGGGTCTGTGGTGGTCTGCATGGCTCTGTGGTGGTCTGCATGGGTCTGTGGTGGTCTGTATGGGTCTGTGGTGGTCTGTATGGGTCTGTGGTGGTCTGTCTGGCTCTGTGGTGGTCTGTATGGGTCTGTGGTGGTCTGCATGGCTCTGTGGTGGTCTGCATGGGTCTGTGGTGGTCTGCATGGGTCTGTGGTGGTCTGTATGGGTCTGTGGTGGTCTGTATGGGTCTGTGGTGGTCTGTCTGGCTCTGTGGTGGTCTGTATGGGTCTGTGGTGGTCTGTATGGGTCTGTGGTGGTCTGTAGTAGTCCTTACAGTCTGTTGGGTGTCTTCAAAGACCTCCCTGGCCTCCTCGTAGTTGCAGACCTCCTCATGACACTCCCTCTCCAGGTTTCCCTCCAGAATTTCTTCAACCAGGAACATGTTCGCACGTTTGGAACGAATCAACACTGAGTGGGCGTGACGAGAGGTCTGCAAGACTACCCATAATGCACTGGTAAAGACACAAGACTACCCATAATGCACTGGTAAAGACACAAGACTACCCATAATGCACTGGTAAAGACACAGACACAGATATGGACACGGACACAAATATGGACACGGACACAAATATGGACAAAGACACAGATATGGACACGGACACAGATATGGACACGGACACAGAAATGGACATGGACACAAATATGGACACGGACACAGATATGGACAAAGACACAGATATGGACAAAGACACAGATATGGACACAGAAATGGACACGGACACAAATATGGACACGGACACAGAAATGGACACGGACACAAATATGGACACGTACACAGGTATGGACACGGACACAGATATGGACACGGACACAGAAATGGACACGGACACAAATATGGACACAGACACAGATATGGACACGGACACTGACACAGAAATGTACACGGACACAAATATGGACACGGACACAGATATGGACACAGACACAGGAATGGACAGAGACACAGATATGGACACGTACACAGACATGGACACAGACACAGGATTGGATACAGATACAGATATGGACACGGACACAGAAATGGACACGGACACAGGTATGGATACAGACACAGATACAGAAATGGACATGGACACAGATATGGACACGTACACAGGTATGGACACGGACACAGATATGGACACGGACACAGATATGGACACGTACACAGGTATGGACACGGACACAGATATGGACACGTACACAGGTATGGACACGGACACAGGTATGGACACGGACACAGATATGGACACGTACACAGATATGGACATGGACACAGATATGGACACGGACACAGATATGGACACGTACACAGGTATGGACACGGACACAGATATGGACACGTACACAGGTATGGACACGGACACAGATATGGACACGGACACAGATACGGACACGTACACAGGTATGGACACGGACACAGATATGGACACGTACACAGGTATGGACACGGACACAGGTATGGACACGGACACAGATATGGACACGTACACAGGTATGGACACGGACACAGATATGGACACGTACACAGGTATGGACACGGACACAGATATGGACACGGACACAGGTATGGACACGGACACAGATATGGACACGTACACAGGTATGGACACGGACACAGATATGGACACGTACACAGGTATGGACATGGACACAGATATGGACACGTACACAGGTATGGACATGGACACAGATATGGACACGGACACAGATATGGACACGTACACAGGTATGGACACGGACACAGATATGGACACGGACACAGGTATGGACACGGACACAGATATGGACACGGACACAGGTATGGACACGGACACAGATATGGACACGGACACAGATATGGACATGGACACAGATATGGACACGGACACAAATATGGACATGGACACAGATATGGACACGGACACAGACAGAGGTCAAAGGTCATTTCTTACCGTTTCCATGAACCTGAAGGAAACAAACTAAGAGAAAAGAGACGCGACGGAAAAACAGCAGCTGCAGCAACATGATGTCAACGACACTGACTGACCTGGAGCTACACTAACACTAATACACACACTAACACTAATACACACACTAACACTAATACACACACTAACACTAATACACACACTAACACTAATACACACACTAACACTAATACACACACTAACACTAATACACACACTAACACTAATACACACACTAACACTAATACACACACTAACACTAATACACACACTAACACTAATACACACACTAACACTAATACACACACTAACACTAATACACACACTAACACTAATACACACACTAACACTAATACACACACTAACACTAATACACACACTAACACTAATACACACACTAACAGTAATACACACACTAACACTAATACACACACTAACACTAACACACACACTAACACTAATACACACACTAACACTAACACACACACTAACACTAACACACACACTAACACACACACTAACACTAACACACACACTAACACTAATACACACACTAACACTAATACACACACTAACACTAATACACACACTAACACTAATACACACACTAACACTAATACACACACTAACACTAATACACACACTAACACTAATACACACACTAACACTAATACACACACTAACACTAATACACACACTAACACTAATACACACACTAACACTAATACACACACTAACACTAATACACACACTAACACTAATACACACACTAACAGTAATACACACACTAACACTAATACACACACTAACACTAACACACACACTAACACTAATACACACACTAACACTAACACACACACTAACACTAACACACACACTAACACACACACTAACACTAACACACACACTAACACTAATACACACACTAACACACACACTAACACTAACACACACACTAACACTAACACACACACTAACACTAACACACACACTAACACTAACACACACACTAACACTAACACTAACACACACACTAACCCTAACACACACACTAACACACACACTAACACTAATACACACACTAACACTAATACACACACTAACACACACACTAACACTAACACACACACTAACACTAACACACACACTAACACTAACACACACACTAACACTAACACACACACTAACACTAACACACACACTAACACACACACTAACACACACACTAACACACACACTAACACACACACTAACACACACACTAACACACACACTAACATACACACTAACATACACACTAACACACACACTAACACACACACACACACACTAACACACACACTAACACACACACACACACACACTAACACACAGGAGTTAAAGGTCATTGGACTTTGCCAGTTGAACAAACCTTCAACCTACATGGAAACCATTCAAACATGTGTTTACATTATCAGCTTTTTATTGACAAGACAATTTTTTTTTTATCATTTATTGAACAGAAATGTGTTTATATTTATGACAGGAGTCACTTCCTGTTCTACAATTAACACTGTAGTTTGGGTCAGGGCTCAGTGTCAGGGTTAGGTTCAAGGGTCAGGGTTCAGAATTGTGTTTATATTTGTGACAAGAAGCACTTCCTGTCGCTGCCCTTTGTGGGCAAGTCCTGATGGTCTTGGTGGTCCTGGTGGTCCAGTTCTCTAAAGGGTCCCCTGGTGGTGGTGTCAGAGGTACAGGATGTTGACGGACCCCTGGCGTGACCCCTGTGGTGACATGTGGCGTCGTACCCTGGCGTGGGTTGCGGTGGCTCGCATGGCGTTGTGGATCCAGCCGACGTACTTGGACACCTGTGTATAGACGCCGTACTTGCCTCTGGCGGCGCAGCCTTCGCCCCAGCTCACCACACCGGTGACAAAGTAGGTGTCGTGGTAACGTGTGACGTGGGGACCACCACTGTCGCCCTGGCACGCATCCTTTTCGATGACATCGTAGCCGGCACAGAACATGCGCATGGTGACGCTGAACTTGGTTGATTCCCTGCAGGTGGCGCGGTCCACGTACGGCAACGTGAGGCGCTGAAGGATCTGAGACGTCTGCCGATTTTCACCAAGACGACCGAAACCACTGACCAGACCCACGTCCTGTTTCATCAGCACCTGAGGAGGTGAAAGGAAGTATATAAATACGTTACACCTGAATCCACCTCCTCTCATCCCCACTCCACCTCCTCTCACCCTGACCCCGCCTCTTCTCACCCACACTCCACCTCCTCTCACCCTAACTCACCCTCTTCTCAACTCCACTCCACCTCCTCTTACCCTGACTCCACCTCTTCTCACCCACACTCCACCTCCTCTCACCCTACCTCCGCCTCTTCTCACCTCCACTCCACCTCCTCTCACCCTAACTCCGCCTCTTCTCACCTCCACTCCACCTCCTCTCACCCTGACTCCACCTCTTCTCACCCCCACTCCACCTCCTCTCACCCCCACTCCACCTTCTCTCACCCACACTCCACCTTCTCTCACCCTGACTCCGCCTCTTCTCACCTACACTCCACCTCCTCTCACCCTGACTCCACCTCTTCTCACCTCCACTCCACCTCCTCTCTCACCCTGACTCTGCCTCCTCTCAGCCTGAATCCACCCCTGACCCTCCAGATTGGTCGATTGTTGGTGCAGTTGAATTTTTACAGATTGGAGTTTCACCTTTTCAGCGAAGTTTCGGGAGGGCAGGCAGGCAGGCAGGGTGTACCGGCTGAAGCGAATGGGCGTGGCTAACTTCATCAGAGCGATGTCATTGTGGTAAGTGTCAGACTGGTAGTGTTGGTGAATAAGCACTGCCTCCACATCGTGAACCGCTTCATTGCCATCTTTCACCAGCCGGTCAAACTCACCTGAAGGAAAACAGCACAGGTTGAGTGTGTGTGTGTGTGTGTGGGGGGGGGGGCAGAGTGGCTGGGCTGGGGACGGAACCATGGTTCTTACCTACAATGATGTGGATGTGACGGGATTGGTTCATGCAGTGGGCGGCGGTCAGGATGAAGTATGGGCTCAGGATGGTTCCCCCGCAGAAGCCCACATCCTCCTCATTCACCAGCAGAGCCTGAATGGGTCAAAGGTCGTAGGGATCAAAGGTCAGATGGGTCAGGGGATCACAGGGTCAGGTAAGGTTGTACCATGTGACTGTATTAGATTAGAAAATGTCCATAGTTGAATCAAACAGCAGGTCACCAACAAAGTAGGGTCAGAGTCAGGGTCACAGGTTAGGGTCTGGGTTGAGTTCAGGGTCAGGGGTCAAGGTTAGGGTTGTTACCTGCCATGGACATTCTCCTGGAGGACAGTCTTCTCCGTTGACGATGCGGGTCATTCCAGCCCTTTGGGGAACGAGCTGTTCCTCCTGAACCAGCTCCTGGTCTGGTCCCAGGTCCAGACTGTGGTTCTGGAACCAGAACTCTGGAAGGTCCAGGATCTGCTGGGTCTGGGTCATGTTGGTGGGGTCACCTGTAGTGTTGTTATCGTTTGTATCTGTAGAGTTCTGTCTCTCATACATGAAAATAGTCCGAGTTTTTTCAGAGACGAGGACTCCACATCTGAACGGATCTGGAAGAGAAGACAAAATTTAGAGACAAGTGGGTCCACCTGAGTGTCTCCCCATTGGTGAATCCCCTTGGCGTGTCCTTCCTGGTCAGTCCCCTTTAGCGTGTCCTTCTTGGTCGGTCCCCTTTAGTTTGTCCTTTTTGGTCGCTCCCATTTAGCATCTTTCTTGGTCGGCCCCTTTCAGCGTGTCCTCCTTGGTCGGTCGCTTTTAGTGTGTCTTTCATGTTTGGTCCCCTTTCTTGGTCAGTCCCCTTTAGAGTGTCCTTCTTGGTCGGTCTGCTTTAGCGTGTCTTTCTTGTGCATCTCACCATCAGATTCGCAGGTTTTGTCGTCGGATCCTAAAAAGTATCCATCTGCGCACGAACACACGACGTCATCGTTGACCACGCTACAGAAATGTTTACAACCACCATTGTTGTGTTCGCAGAGTAACGGGATTTCTGCAAGAAGAGAAAGGGTAAGGGTCTACTAAAGCACCACAGGGTAAGGGTCTACGGTAATAAAAAGGTTGGGGACCACTTCTTTAGTAGACCCTTACTCTGTGGTGCTTTAGTAGAGCCTTACCCTGTGGTGCTTTAGTAGAGCCTTACTCTGTGGTGCTTTAGTAGAGCCTTACTCTGTGGTGCTTTAGTAGAGCCTTACTCTGTGGTGCTTTAGTAGAGCCTTACTCTGTGGTGCTTTAGTAGAGCCTTATCTTGTGCTTTAATAGAGCCTTACTCTGTGGTGCTTTAGTAGACCGTTACCCTGTGGTGCTTTAGTAGAGCTTTACCCTGTGGTGCTTTAGTAGAGCTTTACCCTGTGGTGCTTTAGTAGAGCCTTATCTTGTGCTTTAATAGAGCCTTACTCTGTGGTGCTTTAGTAGAGCCTTATCTTGTGCTTTAATAGAGCCTTACTCTGTGGTGCTTTAGTAGACCGTTACCCTGTGGTGCTTTAGTAGAGCTTTACCCTGTGGTGCTTTAGTAGAGCCTTATCTTGTGCTTTAATAGAGCCTTACTCTGTGGTGCTTTAGTAGACCGTTACCCTGTGGTGCTTTAATAGAGCCTTACCCTGTGGTGCTTTAGTAGAGCTTTACCCTGTGGTGCTTTAGTAGAGCCTTACCTTATGCTTTAATAGAGCCTTACTCTGTGGTGCTTTAATAGACCGTTACCCTGTGGTGCTTTAATAGAGCCTTACCCTGTGGTGCTTTAGTAGAGCCTTACTCTGTGGTGCTTTAGTAGAGCCTTACTCTGTGGTGCTTTAGTAGACCGTTACCCTGTGGTGCTTTAGTAGACCTTTACCCTGTGGTGCTTTAGTAGAGCCTTACTCTGTGGTGCTTTAGTAGAGCCTTACCCTGTGGTGCTTTAGTAGAGCCTTACCCTGTGGTGCTTTAGTAGAGCCTTACTCTGTGGTGCTTTAGTAGAGCCTTACTCTGTGGTGCTTTAGTAGACCGTTACCCTGTGGTGCTTTAGTAGACCTTTACCCTGTGGTGCTTTAGTAGAGCCTTACTCTGTGGTGCTTTAGTAGAGCCTTACCCTGTGGTGCTTTAGTAGAGCCTTACCCTGTGGTGCTTTAGTAGAGCCTTACTCTGTGGTGCTTTAGTAGAGCCTTACTCTGTGGTGCTTTAGTAGAGTCTTACTCTGTGGTGCTTTAGTAGAGCCTTACTCTGTGGTGCTTTAGTAGAGCCTTACTCTGTGGTGCTTTAGTAGAGCCTTACTCTGTGGTGCTTTAGTAGACCATTACCCTGTGGTGCTTTAGTAGAGCCTTACTCTGTGGTGCTTTAGTAGAGCCTTACTCTGTGGTGCTTTAGTAGAGCCTTACTCTGTGGTGCTTTAGTAGAGCCTTACTCTGTGGTGCTTTAGTAGAGCCTTACTCTGTGGTGCTTTAGTAGACCATTACCCTGTGGTGCTTTAGTAGAGCCTTACTCTGTGGTGCTTTAGTAGAGCCTTACCCTGTGGTGCTTTAGTAGAGCCTTATCTTGTGCTTTAATAGAGCCTTACTCTGTGGTGCTTTAGTAGAGCCTTATCTTGTGCTTTAATAGAGCCTTACTCTGTGGTGCTTTAGTAGACCGTTACCCTGTGGTGCTTTAGTAGAGCCTTACCTTGTGCTTTAATAGAGCCTTACTCTGTGGTGCTTTAGTAGAGCCTTATCTTGTGCTTTAATAGAGCCTTACTCTGTGGTGCTTTAGTAGACCGTTACCCTGTGGTGCTTTAGTAGAGCCTTATCTTGTGCTTTAATAGAGCCTTACTCTGTGGTGCTTTAGTAGAGCCTTACCCTGTGGTGCTTTAGTAGAGCCTTACTCTGTGGTGCTTTAGTAGACCGTTACCCTGTGGTGCTTTAGTAGAGCCTTACTCTGTGGTGCTTTAGTAGACCGTTACCCTGTGGTGCTTTAGTAGAGCTTTACCCTGTGGTGCTTTAGTAGAGCCTTACTCTGTGGTGCTTTAGTAGAGCCTTACCCTGTGGTGCTTTAGTAGAGCCTTACTCTGTGGTGCTTTAGTAGAGCCTTACTCTGTGGTGCTTTAATAGACCGTTACCCTGTGGTGCTTTAGTAGAGCCTTACTCTGTGGTGCTTTAGTAGAGCCTTACTCTGTGGTGCTTTAGTAGAGCCTTACTCTGTGGTGCTTTAGTAGAGCCTTACCCTGTGGTGCTTTAGTAGAGCCTTACTCTGTGGTGCTTTAGTAGAGCCTTACCCTGTGGTGCTTTAGTAGAGCTTTACCCTGTGGTGCTTTAGTAGAGCCTTACTCTGTGGTGCTTTAGTAGAGCCTTACCCTGTGGTGCTTTAGTAGAGCCTTACCCTGTGGTGCTTTAGTAGAGCTTTACCCTGTGGTGCTTTAGTAGAGCCTTGCTCTGTGGTGCTTTAGTAGAGCCTTACCCTGTGGTGCTTTAGTAGAGCCTTACTCTGTGGTGCTTTAGTAGAGCCTTACTCTGTGGTGCTTTAATAGACCGTTACCCTGTGGTGCTTTAGTAGAGCCTTACTCTGTGGTGCTTTAGTAGAGCCTTACCCTGTGGTGCTTTAGTAGAGCCTTACTCTGTGGTGCTTTAGTAGAGCCTTACCCTGTGGTGCTTTAGTAGAGCCTTACTCTGTGGTGCTTTAGTAGAGCCTTACCCTGTGGTGCTTTAGTAGAGCTTTACCCTGTGGTGCTTTAGTAGAGCCTTACTCTGTGGTGCTTTAGTAGAGCCTTACCCTGTGGTGCTTTAGTAGAGCCTTACTCTGTGGTGCTTTAGTAGAGCCTTACCCTGTGGTGCTTTAGTAGAGCCTTACCCTGTGGTGCTTTAGTAGAGCCTTACCCTGTGGTGCTTTAGTAGAGCCTTACTCTGTGGTGCTTTAGTAGAAAGGTAAGGTAATAAAAAGGTTGGGGACAACTGCACTAAAGCAGCACAGATGGGTTAGGGTATGAGAACCTGGTCCATCTGGTGGGGCCTCCATCTGACCTCTGACCTCAACGGAAGCACCTGTGTGACCACTTTGTGACCCATTTGTGACCCCTGCATAAGCTCTTTGTTACCCGAGGGAGGCTTGTGTGACCCCTGTGACCTTTTTGTGACCCCTGCATGACCCCTGTTACCCTTGGGGGATTGTGACCCCAGTATGACCCCAGTGTGACCCCCCCATACCTATCTGACAGTTGAACCCCTTGTATCCATCTCTGCAGTAACAGCTGTAGCTGCTGATTCCGTCTTTACAGGTTCCTCCGTTAATGCATGGGGTGGATTCACAGGCGTCGCCATCTGAAAAGCCCCACCCCCCAAAGTTTACACCCCATCTGTAAAATCCCCACCCCCCACAGTTCACACCCCATCTGTAAAAGCCCCACCCCCCACAGTTCACACCCCATCTGTAAAAGCCCCACCCCCCACAGTTCACACCCCATCTGTATAAGTCCCATCCTACCTGTAAGCCCCACCCCAGTTATCCCCGCCCCAGTTACCCCAGCCCATCTGCAGCTTTTACCGTGATATATGGCCCAGAATTCATCCTGCAAGAAAAAAAATCTTGTTAGCATGTAGTATGAGCATGTACCATTTTCTCCCTGTTTTCAAAGATCTCTCGCTCCTGCTCCCAGTCACACACCTCCTCCCGACATTCCCTTCTTGTTAGCATTAGTGTTACAATTAGCATGTACCGTTTTCTCCTTGTTCTCAAAGATCTCCCGTGCCTCCTCCCAGTCACACAGCTCCTCCCGACACTCCCGCTCCATGTTTCCCTTTTTCACCTCCTCCAGGAAACTGTTAGCTCGTCTGTGGCGCAACAGGAAGTGGTCAGCAGCCTGCTTGCTCACCACAACTGTCAAACAAAAAGGCTTCAGTTCAGGGTTAAGGGTTGAAGTGAGGATTAAGGGTGAGGGTTAAGGGCGGCACTTAAGGTGAGGGTTAAGGGTGACACTTAAGGTGAGGGTTAAGGGTGAGACTTATGGTGAGGGTTAAGGGTGACACTTAAGGTGAGGATTAAGGGTGACTTAAGGTGAGGGTTAAGGGTGAGACTTATGGTGAGGGTTAAGGGTGACACTTAAGGTGAGGGTTAAGGGTGAGACTTATGGTGAGGGTTAAGGGTGACACTTAAGGTGAGGGTTAAGGGTGAGACTTATGGTGAGGGTTAAGGGTGACACTTAAGGTGAGGATTAAGGGTGACTTAAGGTGAGGGTTAAGGGTGAGACTTATGGTGAGGGTTAAGGGTGACACTTAAGGTGAGGGTTAAGGGTGACACTTATGGTGAGGGTTAAGGGTGACACTTAAAGGTTAGGTTAAGGGTTATGTGTCGGGGTTATCCCTAACTCCGACCCCTTCTTCTCTTAACGCTTAATTACTACCCTTCGCCCTTTGCTCCACCCCTTAATCCCCTTAAGGGTTTTTAAATCTCATATATTCGGGCTTTTGAATCTTTGCCCCGCCCCTTTTAAGATTGGATGTCCATATAAGGAATTGTAAATTGCCCAGAATGAACTAATGGAAGCTTTATTGCAGGGCTTGAGTGGCCAATCATCATGCAGGTGTCCTTGATGACATCACAGTTGCTCTGTGGGGTCAAAGGTCATGCACTCCCCCTTCCCACACCTGCTGTTGGTCATACTCCTTCACCCCTCCCCCCTCCCTCCCCCTCCTCCTGTAGGTTTTAGTGGGTGTCGGTGGACGTACCTTTAGCAGCGGCGGCAGCATTAGTGTTGGCATCGGCGATGTTAGCGTTAACGTTGACCTGTAGCAGCATGAGGCTGAGGGTCAGATGCAGAAAAACAACAAACATAGTGGGAAAAAACTGGACAGAGTCCTGAGTGGACGAGTGTCGAGTGGACGATAGAGGAAGTCTGAGTGGTCGACAGGACGATGACCTGAGTGGGCGGAGTCATGAAGAGGAGGGGAGAAGGGGGTGGAGTCCTGAGGGAGAGAGAGAGAGAGATGGGGTGGGGGAGTCCTGAGTGAACGAGTGTCGAGTGGACAATAGAAGAAGTGGTCACCAGGGTGATGACCTGAAAGGGGGAGGGGCGGGTTCTAGGCCAGTCAGAAGGAGAGAGAGAGACAGAGAGAGAAACATCTGGAAGTGTTGGACACACAGATGAAGAGGCACACCAGTGGGGGAGGGGCTGAGGAAGGGGAAGTGGAGTTCTGACAGAAAATGGGCGGGGCTAGGTCAGTCAGAGTGGGCGAGTCTGGGCTGGGCCAGTCATAAAAAGGAGAAAATATTTAACTGTAAAGAAACAAAAAGTCATAGTGTCCGGACTGACTTTACAGCAGCTGGTCGTCATAGCGACAGGGTTAGGGTTAAATGATAAACTGAAAATAATGTGTCTACATACTGGCTTGTTGAATCCACTAACTGGTACGAACCGTCACTAATAGTAACTAACCGTCACTAACCGTCAGGAACCGTCACTAACCTCACTGACCGTCACTAACAGTCACTAACCGTTACTAACTGTCACTAACCGTGACGAACCGTCACAAAACTCACTAACCTCACTAAGAGTAACTAACCGTCACTATCAGTCACTAACAGTCACGAACCATCACTAACAGTCACTAACCGTCACAAAGCGCCATGACCCGTCACTAACCGTCACTAACCATCACAAACCGTCACTAAGCTCACTAACCATCACTAACAGTCACTAACCGTTGCAAACAGTCACTAACCGTCATGAACCATCGCTAACTGTCACTAACTGTTACGAACCCTCACTTTTTTTTTTTTTTTTTTAAACTAACGTCACTAGCCATCACGAACCGTAGAGGCGCACCAGTGGGGGAGGGGCTGAGGAAGGGTAAGTGGAGTTCTGACAGAAAATGGGCGGGGCTAGGTCAGTCAGAGTGGGCGAGTCTGGGCTGGGCCAGAGAAAATATTTAACTGTAAAGAAACAAAAAGTCATAGTGACAGGACTGACTTAACAGCAGCTGGTTGTCATAGCGACAGGGTTAGGGTTAGCTGATAAACTGAAAATAATGTGTCTACAGACAAAAAATACAGTTTTTTGTTGGCTTGTTGAATCCACTAACTGTTACGAACCTTCACTAACCATCATGAACTGTCATTAACAGTCACTAACCGTCACTAGCCGTCACGAACCTTCACGAACCGTCACTAGGCTCACTAACCATCACACACCGTCACTAAACATCGCTATCACTCACCGTCACTAAACGTCACTAACCGTCGCTAATAGTCACTAACCATCGCTAACAGTCACTAACCGTTGCTCACCGTCGCTAACAGTCACTAACCATCACTAACCGTTGCTCACCATCGCTCACCGTCACTAACCGTCGCCAACAGTCACTAACTGTCGCGAGCCGTCACAAACCGTCACTAACCTCACTAACAGTCGCCCACCGTCGCTCAGCGTCGCTTACCATCACTAACAGTCACTAACTGTCACGCACCGTCACTAACATCACGAACCATCACTAACCTCACTAACCGTCACAAACCATCACTAACCTCACAAACCATCACTAACCTCACTAACCGTCACTAAGTCACTAAGCTCACTAACTGTCACTAACCATCACGAACCGTCACTAACCATCACTAACAGTCACTAACTGTCACGCACCGTCACTAACATCACGAACCGTCACAAACCATCACTAACCTCACTAACCATCACTAAGCTCACTAACTGTCACTAACCATCACGAACCGTCACTAACCATCACTAACAGTCACTAACTGTCACGCACCGTCACTAACCATCACGAACCGTCACGAACCATCACTAACCTTACTAACCGTCACAAACCATCACTAACCTCACAAACCGTCACTAACCTCACTAACCGTCACTAAGTCACTAACCTCACTAACTGTCACTAACCATCATGAACCGTCACTAAGCTCACTAACCATCACTAACAGTAACTAACCATGGCTCACCGTCGCTAACAGTCACTAACTGTCACTAGACGTCACCAACCGTCACTAACCATCACTAACCATCACTAACCATCACTAACCATTACTAACCATCACTAACATTTTCTGTCAATCAAACCCACACACCTGTCAATCAATTTTTGAAATCTTTATATTCTATTCTATTCTAATGTTTGCCTACTCTTTAAAAGTATCCATAGTATCGCTGCACCTCCGTTAAAAAAGTTTTGTAGCCTTGTGTGCTGACAAAATAACTCGAACAACTCGATGTATGTCGAAGGGAAAATGCAGCATTCCAAAGTGTAGAAGTGCCTTTGCTCAAACAGCTTTCTTGGTAACTTCCCTTGCTCAGTGGAATTCACTACCAACAGAGATTTTATCATGTACTACGTACAAAAAATTAGCACAATTTGCGCAGCCACAGGAGTGGCTGTTAGAAAATCAAGTTTGTAGTCACGTCTAAATTTAAATAAGTAAGCGTGTATTTATAGGGGTAGAAGGTTTATACGAATTTCTTCTATTAAATTCATTTAATATGTAATTATGTAAATCATGGTCATCTGTCCATTTACATGTTAAAATCAGTGTAACATCAGACTGTAACATCAACCTGTCCTGGGACTACAGGTGGAAATTAGCATTTTTGCTATAACCTGGTATAATGCATCTTTCCTTTGTGGTCAATGTAAAACTGTACACTGTCCCTGTATAAATAAAATAAAACCATAAACCATAATCTCACACACCTGTCAATCAAACTCACACACCTGCCAATCAAACCCGGACCACATCAATCCTTTTATTATGACTCCACCTCTCACTGACTCTACTCCTCTGGCTCTGCCTCCAAGGTTTAAACTAGTTTTTGTTCTGGCAGTGTGTCGTTGGTGGGAGGAGCATTGACAGTAGACTCCACCCATACGATAAAGTTAGACGCCATAATAACCTGGGTGAGGACAGCCACACCCCCAGCCCACCACGCCCATCAAAAAGTGGGTGTCACCATACCGCCCTACCAGGGGACTCCCGTCGTCATCACGGCAGCTGTCATAGCTCCACCCCTCCAAGTATCTGGCGCAGAGCATGTTGTCAGTAAAGTTGAAAATGGACGTGGAGGAGTAGTCGGAATTTGGGAGGATGGGGTCGGACATTCTGCGCAGGATGGGGGATGGTGGCAGAGGGGCGGGGCCGGGGTGTGGCTATTCCCCCCGCCGGTCCACTCCCCCACCCAGACACGGTGTGGTAACGCAGCGGCAGCAGCTCCCGGACGCGAGGTCCTGTTTGGGCTTGGTTATCCTATTTATGCTAACCCACTTGCTTAGGGTTAGGCTCATCATCACAAACAGACTTACGCTAACATTAGCATTTTATAAACTGACTTATGCTAATGTTAGCACAAGTCTCTATGCTTGTTTGTTGCTAGCGCTAATGCTAAAAGGGGAACAGACCTGCAACACTGACGACCGACTGCGAGACCAGAACTGGGACCAGGACAAGGACTGGGACCAGGAACAGGACCAGGGAGCTCCTCATGTTCACAGCATCGGGATTCCAAACATCCAAACCCCAAACAATTCTAGCTTTTAAGAGCCTTCACGCCCCGCCCACATGACCTCTGACTCTAGCCTTTATCAGTCAGTCATCAGGGTAGTGACAGTCAGGCTTGTGACCTCTGATCCCCACCCAGACCTGAAAATATGTGTCACATGACCTGAATTTTCTTTAAAGCTTTTTATTGACAATTGAACAGAAACATTCAACAGCAGAAAACACGTCAGTCGAGTCACAAGTCACATGGTTAGATTTACCCGAAAACGTACCAACCAGGACCAGTTAGTCCTAGTTTCCTGGGACCTCCTAGTCTGAGTTTTATTGGTTCGTTTAGGACCTCCTAGTCTCAGATATTAGGGTTGTTTTGGGACCTCCTCGTCTGAGATTTTGGGGTGGTTTTGGGACTTCCTATTTTCAGTTTTTTGGGGTCTTTTGGGACACCCCAGTTTTAGTTTGTTGGGTCTTTTGGGACCTCCAAATCCTGGATCAGTGGGTCTTGTGCGACCCCCAGGGTGTTATCCAGCTGGTCCCTGGTTCCGGTCTGGTTGTGGATCCAGTCCAGGTAGTTGGACACCCTGGTGTAGATGCCATAGTGTCCCGGTTGGGCACAACCTTTACCCCAGCTGACGATGCCCAACAGGAAGGTGGTGTTCTTGTACCTTGTGACTAGTGGACCACCACTGTCACCTTTGCACGAGTCCTCGCGCCCTTCAATGTAGCCAGCGCAGAACATGTTAGCGGTGAGGCGGACGCCACTGCGCTCCACACACTCCTGAGTGCGGATGTTGGGGACCTGCAGGCGGCGCAGCAGGTGCGAGGTGGGCCCGTTCTCGGTGCGCCGGCCCCACCCGCTCACTGTGTGCTTGTTGACGGCCCACAGGTCGTGCTCGGCCAGCGCGCGGGTGGGCAGGCAGGCAGGAACGGCGTACGGTGTGTAGATGATGGGCGTGGCCAGGCGCAGGAGGGCAATGTCATTGTCCACCGTCACAGGGTCATAGTCGGGGTGCATGAGGATCTGGGACACCTGGATCAGCTGTTCAGTGCCTTCATCAATGTAAGTGTCGTGTTCACCTGCAAGGTAAACAGATTATCAGAGTTAGGGTCACGGGTCAGAGTTAGGGTCAGGGTGAGGGGCTAGAGTGTGGGATTCACACCTGCAACCACCTTTAGGTAGTTCAGTTCAGTGTTTTCCAGACAGTGGGCGGCAGTTAGAACCCAGCTGTGTTTATAGACCACACCCCCACAGAATCCTTTTCCTTTATGGACCAATAGAACCTGAGAGACAGACAGAGAGAGGGTTTGTATCTGTCTATCTGTCTGTTTATCTGTCTGTCTGCCTGTCTGTTTGTTTGTCTATCTGTCTGTGTGTTTATCTGTGTGTTTATCTGTCTGTCTGTGTCACTGTCTCCTTTACCTTTATGGACCAATAGAACCTGAGAGACACAGAGAGAGAGAGAGTTTGTGTGTCTGTCTATTTATATGTCTGTCTGTTTATCTGTCTGTCTGTCTGTCTGTCTGTTTATCTGTCTGGACCTGGTCTTACCTGCCAGGGACACTCCCCTTTAGGACACACTGACCCCCCTACGATCCGAGCCCGGGAGTCCAGTTGGTCCTGATGGTCCCCTGTTTGGACCGGAACCATCCCACAGGCGATGGAGTCTGAACCAGAAGCAGCACCACATTAAGGAACCAGAAGCAGAACCACATTAAGGAACCAGAAGCAGAACCACATTAAGGAACCAGAGGCAGAACCACATTAAGGAACCAGAAGCAGAACCACATTAAGGAACCAGAAGCAGCACCACATTAAGGAACCAGAAGCAGAACCACATTAAGGAACCAGAGGCAGAACCACATTAAGGAACCAGAAGCAGAACCACATTAAGGAACCAGAAGCAGCACCACATTAAGGAACCAGAAGCAGAACCACATTAAGGAACCAGAAGCAGAACCACATTAAGGAACCAGAAGCAGAACCACATTAAGGAACCAGAAGCAGAACCACATTAAGGAACCAGAAGCAGCACCACATTAAGGAACCAGAAGCAGAACCACATTAAGGAACCAGAAGCAGAACCACATTAAGGAACCAGAAGCAGAACCACATTAAGGAACCAGAAGCAGAACCACATTAAGGAACCAGAACCACTAGAAGCTCAGTTCTTCACGTTCAGGGTTTATCGTCCAATCATGTCTCACCTTCTGCTGCACAACTCCGCCCATCTGCATTCAGGAAGTACCCTTCTGCACATGTGCAGTTCACACTTTGTGTTTCCTGGTTTTCATCGCAAAAATGTTCACAGCCTCCGTTTTCTAGGAAACATGTTTGAGCCACGGTAGAATCATCTGGAAGAAAAAATCAACTGTATTGAATGGGTTAGTCTGGATGTAGACTGAATGTGATCTGGATGTAGACTGAATGTAGTCTGGATTTAGACTGGATGTAGACTGAATGTAGTCTGGGTGTAGACTTGATGTGGTCTGGATGTAGACTGGATGTAGACTGAATGTGATCTGGATGTAGACTGAATGTAGTCTGGATTTAGACTGGATGTAGATTGAATGTAATCTGAATGTAGACATAATGTAGACTGGATGAAGTCCGAATGTAGACTGAATGTAGTCAGAATGTAGACTGAATGTTGTGTGAATGTAGTCTGAATGTAGACTGAATGTAGTGTGAATGTAGTCTGGATGTAGACTGAATGTAGACTGAATGTAGTCTGAATGTAGACTGAATGTTGTGTGAATGTAGACTGAATGAAGTCTGGCCTAATTTTGGATCAAGTTGATCTGGCCCCTACCCAGTCCCCAGTTGATCCGGCTCTTACCCAGTCCCCAGTTGATCCGGCTCTTACCCAGTCCCCAGTTGATCCGGCTCTTACCCAGTCCCCAGTTGATCCGGCTCTTACCCAGTTCACAGTTGAATCCACTGAAGCGGGGCAGACACAGGCAGGTGTAGGTGTTCTCCTGGATCGATAGGACAGAGCAGGAACCTCCGTTCAGACACGGGTCCGACTGACACACATCCTGAACTGAAGGGAAACAACTGTTACCATGGCCCTTAGAGGGTTAGGGTAAGGGTTAGGATTAGGGTTAAAGTGAGGGTTAAGGTAAGGGTTTCTTTCTTACCCATGTAGGTCTTCCAGAACTCATCCTGTACAAACAGAGTGTGTGCAGTCAGGGTTAAAGGTCAAAGGTTAGCATTAGCATGTGCATGTGTGGTGGAGTCGGACCGTAATCTCTGTGTGTTCAAACACCTCCCGCGCCTCCTCATAGGAGCACACCTCCTCTAGACACTCCCTCTCCAGATCACCTCTCTGAAGTTCCTCCCACCACCCAGAATTGTATCGCCGGGTCCGAACCAGGACCACGTGGGCCCGGTCCGGATCCAGGAAAACTGCAAACATAGGAAAAACCATGGTCATGGTCAGTGGTTCTGTAGAACTGGTTATGGTTAATGCGTGTGGAACTGGTTCATACGTGTAGAAATGTTTAATGCGTGTAGAACTGTTTAATGCATGTAGAACTGTTTAATGCATGTAGAACTGTTTAATGCGTGTAGAACTGTTTAATGCATGTAGAACTGTTTAATGCGTGTAGAACTGTTTAATGCGTGTAGAACTGTTTAATGCATGTAGAACTGTTTAATGCGTGTAGAACTGTTTAATGCATGTAGAACTGTTTAATGCGTGTAGAACTGGTTCATGCGTCTAGAACTGGTTCATGTGTGTAGAACTGGTTAATGCATGTTGAACTGGTTCATGCGTGTAGAACTGGGTCATGTGTGTAGAACTGCTTCATGCGTGTAGAACTGGTTCATGCATGTAGAACTGGTTAATGCATGTAGAACTGGTTAATGCGTGTAGAACTGTTTAATGCGTGTAGAACTGTTTAATGCGTGTAGAACTGGGTCATGCGTGTAGAACTGGTTCATGCATGTAGAACGGTTTAATTCGTGTAGAACTGTTTAATGCGTGTAGAACTGTTTAATGCGTGTAGAACTGGGTCATGCGTGTAGAACTGGTTCATGCGTGTAGAACTGGTTCATGCGTGTAGAACTGGTTCATGCATGTAGAACTGGGTCATGCGTGTAGAACTGGTTAATGCGTGTAGAACTGGTTCATGCGTCTAGAACTGGTTCATGCGTCTAGAACTGGTTCATGCGTGTAGAACTGTTTAATGCGTGTAGAACTGGTTCATGCGTGTAGAACTGGTTCATGCGTGTAGAACTGGGTCATGCGTGTAGAACTGGGTCATGCGTGTAGAACTGGGTCATGCGTGTAGAACTGGTTCATGCGTGTAGAACTGGTTCATGCGTGTAGAACTGGGTCATGCGTGTAGAACTGGGTCATGCGTGTAGAACTGGTTCATGCGTGTAGAACTGGTTCATGCGTGTAGAACTGGGTCATGCGTGTAGAATTGGTTAATGCGTGTAGAATTGGTTAATGCGTGTAGAATTGGTTAATGCGTGTAGAACTGTTTAATGCGTGTAGAACTGTTTAATGCATCTAGAACTGGTTCATGCGTGTAGAACTGTTTAATGCGTGTAGAACTAGTTCATGCGTGTAGAACTGGGTCATGCGTGTAGAACTGGTTCATGCATCTAGAACTGGTTAATGCATGTAGAACGGTTTAATTCGTGTAGAACTGTTTAATGCGTGTAGAACTGTTTAATGCGTGTAGAACTGGGTCATGCGTGTAGAACTGGTTCATGCATGTAGAACGGTTTAATTCGTGTAGAACTGTTTAATGCGTGTAGAACTGTTTAATGCGTGTAGAACTGTTTAATGCGTGTAGAACTGGGTCATGCGTGTAGAACTGGTTCATGCGTGTAGAACTGGTTCATGCATGTAGAACTGGGTCATGCGTGTAGAACTGGTTAATGCGTGTAGAACTGGTTCATGCGTCTAGAACTGGTTCATGCGTCTAGAACTGGTTCATGCGTGTAGAACTGTTTAATGCGTGTAGAACTGGTTCATGCGTGTAGAACTGGTTCATGCATGTAGAACTGGTTCATGCGTGTAGAACTGGTTCATGCGTGTAGAACTGGTTCATGCGTGTAGAACTGGTTCATGCATGTAGAACTGGTTCATGCGTGTAGAACTGGGTCATGCATGTAGAACTGGTTCATGCGTGTAGAACTGGTTCATGCGTGTAGAACTGGTTCATGCGTGTAGAACTGGGTCATACGTGTAGAACTGGGTCATGCGTGTAGAATTGGTTAATGCGTGTAGAATTGGTTAATGCGTGTAGAACTGTTTAATGCGTGTAGAACTGTTTAATGCATCTAGAACTGGTTCATGCGTGTAGAACTGTTTAATGCGTGTAGAACTAGTTCATGCGTGTAGAACTGGGTCATGCGTGTAGAACTGGTTAATGCATGTAGAACGGTTTAATTCGTGTAGAACTGTTTAATGCGTGTAGAACTGGTTCATGCGTGTAGAACTGGTAGTTGTGATCAGTGGTTGTGGTCAGTAGTCAGTGGTTGTGGTCAGTCATCAGTGTTTGTGGTCAGTCATCAGTGTTTGTGGTCAGTAGTCAGTGTTTGTGGTCAGTAGTAAGTGGTTGTGGTCAGTAGTCAGTGGTTGTGGTCAGTCATCAGTGGTTGTGGTCAGTAATCAGTGGTTGTGGTCAGTAGTAAGTGGTTGTGGTCACTAGTCAGGGGTCAGTGGTTGTGGTCAGTAATCAGTGGTTGTGGTCAGTAGTCAGTGATTGTTGTCACTAGTCAGGGGTCAGTGGTTGTGGTCAATGATCAGTGGTTGTGGTCATTAGTCAGTGATTGTGGTCAGTGGTTTTGGTCACTAGTCAGTGGTTGTGGTCAGTAGTAAGTGGTTGTGGTCACTAGTCAGTGGTTGTAGTCAGTAGTTAGTGGTTCTGGTCAGTAGTCAGTGGTTGTGGTCAGTAGTCGGTGGTTGTGATCAGTAGTCAGTGGTTGTGGTCAGTAGTCAGTGGTTGTGATCAGTGGTTGTGGTCAGTAGTCAGTGGTTGTGGTCAGTTTTTGTGGTCAGCAGTCAGTGGTTGTGATCAGTAGTCAGTGGTTGTGGTCAGTAGTCAGTGGTTGTGGTCAGTAGTCAGTGGTTGTGGTCAGCAGTCAGTGGTTGTGGTCAGTAGTCAGTGGTTGTGGTTGTGGTCAGTAGTCAGTGGTTGTGGTCAGTAGTCCGTGGTTGTGGTCAGTTTTTGTGGTCAGCAGTCAGTGGTTGTGGTCAGCAGTCAGTGGTTGTGGTCAGCAGTCAGTGGTTGTGGTCAGCAGTCAGTGGTTGTGGTCAGCAGTCAGTGGTTGTGGTCAGCAGTCAGTGGTTGTGGTCAGCAGTCAGTGGTTGTGGTCAGTAGTCAGTGGTTGTGGTTGTGGTCAGTAGTCAGTGGTTGTGGTTGTGGTCAGTAGTCAGTGGTTGTGGTCAGTAGTCAGTAGTTGTGGTCAGCAGTCAGTGGTTGTGATCAGTAGTCAGTGGTTGTGGTTGTGATCAGTAGTCAGTGGTTGTGGTCAGCAGTCAGTGGTTGTGGTCAGCAGTCAGTGGTTGTGGTCAGCAGTCAGTGGTTGTGAACAGTAGTCAGTGGTTGTGGTCAGCAATCAGTGGTTGTGGTCAGCAGTCAGTGGTTGTGAACAGTAGTCAGTGGTTGTGGTCAGCAGTCAGTGGTTGTGGGCAGTAGTCAGTGGTTGTGGTTGTGGTCAGTAGTCAGTGGTTGTGGTCAGTAGTCAGTGGTTGTGGTCAGCAGTCAGTGGTTGTGGTCAGCAGTCAGTGGTTGTGAACAGTAGTCAGTGGTTGTGGTCAGCAGTCAGTGGTTGTGAACAGTAGTCAGTGGTTGTGGTCAGCAGTCAGTGGTTGTGGTTGTGGTCAGTAGTCAGTGGTTGTGGTCAGTAGTCAGTGGTTGTGGTCAGTTTTTGTGGTCAGCAGTCAGTGGTTGTGATCAGTAGTCAGTGGTTGTGGTCAGCAGTCAGTGGTTGTGGTCAGCAGTCAGTGGTTGTGGTCAGCAGTCAGTGGTTTTGGTCAGTAGTCAGTGGTTGTGGTTGTGGTCAGTAGTCAGTGGTTGTGGTCAGTTTTTGTGGTCAGCAGTCAGTGGTTGTGGTCAGTAGTCAGTGGTTGTGGTCAGTTTTTGTGGTCAGCAGTCAGTGGTTGTGATCAGCAGTCAGTGGTTGTGGTTATGATCAGTGGTCAGTGGTTGTGGTCAGTAGTCAGCGGTTGTGGTCAGTGGTCGTAGTTTCTTACCTGAATTCGACAGGACGCTGCTGAAAATTGTGAATAATCCCAGTTGTCGGAGCCTCATGTTGTTTGAAGTAAAAACTGAGCTGTGGTTTAGAAACACAAGGACAAAGTCCACGCCCATAATGACTCCGCCCCCTCTCCAACAAAACCCCTCCTCCCTGTGGACAATGATCCCAACAGTACTGGACTGTGATGCAACGGTAAAAACCTTACCTAATCTAAGGGTTTTTTTAACCCTTAAAACTAAGGGTAATCCTAACCCTAGAATAATTGAACCAATTGCAAACACTCATTAAGCATTGAATGACTTTATTAAAATGTTCCATTGACATTGATACGATCCACATTAAAATGATCAAATATGGACACCAGAACTTGTTTAGTCCTGGGCTAGGGTGCGGGTCGGCTGGTCCGGTTGTGGTGGGTTCACAGGGTGGCCATAGTGCGTTCGATCCAGTCCAGGAAGTTGCTGACCTTGGTGTAGACCCCGTACTGGTTGGCGTGGGCACAGCCTTTGCCCCAGCTAACCACCCCTGTCAGGAACCAGGTCTTGCGGTACTTAGTGACCAGTGGACCGCCGCTGTCACCCTCGCAGGAGTCCTTCCCTCCGGCTTTGATACCAGCACAGAGCATGTTCCTGGTGATGTTAAGACGGGTGTGACGACGACACTCCTGCAGGGGCACCCTGGGGATCTCCAGGCGCTGTAGGATGGTGGACGGCAGGCCATGCATGGCCAGGCGGCCCCACCCCGACACTGTAGACAGGCGCACGGTAGCCAGTGTCCGCGAGGCCGAAGTGTTCCGGGCAGGGAGGCAGATGGGTACCACGTAGCGGCCAAGTTTGACTGGACGGTAGAGCCAGAGCAAGGCCAGGTCACTGTCAGAGCTGGACTGGTTGTACCTGGGGTGGACGAAGACCTGGTCCACACGACTCTTCTGCTCCGTCTTCTCATCCCGGTTCTGGTCGTGTTCACCTTTGAGGGGACAGAAAGGTCAGTACAGGGTCTTTGGTTCCGGTGGGATCTGTTTGGAAATAAACTCTCATACAAATGGACCCGGTTCTTCATTAGAATCCACATTCAAACGGGAAGTCCACATTCAAACAGGAAGTCCACATTCAAACAGGAAGTCCACATTCAAACGGGAAGTCCACATTCAAACGGGAAGTCCACATTCAAACGGGAAGTCCACATTCAAACGGGAAGTCCACATTCAAACGGGAAGTCCACATTCAAACGGGAATTCCACATTCAAACGGGAAGTCCACATTCAAACGGGAAGTCCACATTCAAACGGGAAGTCCACATTCAAACGGGAAGCCCACATTCAAACGGGAAGCTCACATTCAAACGGGAAGCTCACATTCAAACGGGAAGCCCACATTCAAACGGGAAGCTCACATTCAAACGGGAAGCTCACATTCAAACGGGAAGCCCACATTCAAACGGGAAGCCCACATTCAAACGGGAAGTCCACATTCAAACGGGAAGTCCACATTCAAACGGGAAGCTCACATTCAAACGGGAAGCTCACATTCAAACGGGAAGCCCACATTCAAACGGGAAGTCCACATTCAAACGGGAAGTCCACATTCAAACGGGAAGTCCACATTCAAACGGGAAGTCCACATTCAAACGGGAAGTCCACATTCAAACGGGAAGTCCACATTCAAACGGGAAGTCCACATTCAAACGGGAAGTCCACATTCAAACGGGAAGTCCACATTCAAACGGGAAGTCCACATTCAAACGGGAAGTCCACATTCAAACGGGAAGCCCACATTGAAACGGGAAGCTCACATTCAAACGGGAAGCTCACATTCAAACGGGAAGCCCACATTCAAACGGGAAGCCCACATTCAAACGGGAAGCCCACATTCAAACGGGAAGCCCACATTCAAACGGGAAGCCCACATTCAAACGGGAAGCCCACATTCAAACGGGAAGTCCACATTCAAACGGGAAGTCCACATTCAAACGGGAAGTCCACATTCAAACGGGAAGTCCACATTCAAACGGGAAGTCCACATTCAAACGGGAAGTCCAATCTGTTACCAACGGTGACGTGGAAGATGCTGTAGGGGTGGGAGGAGACACAGTGGGCGGCGGTTAACATCCAATGAGGAGACAAGACGATGGCACCACAGATGTACCGGTGGTTCTCTGTCAGGAGAGCCTAGAGAACCGAGGAGAACCACAGCGAGCAGAACGCCCGAGAGAACCACAGAGAGGAGAACCATAGAGAGAACAGGTCAGTCTGGAACTACACAGTAGTACACAGTAGTAGACAGTAGTACACAGTAGTAGACAGTAGTAGATGGTAGTACACAGTAGTAAACAGTAGTACACAATAATAGAAAGTAGTACACAGTAGTAGACAGTAGTACACAGTAGTAGACGGTAGTACACAGTAGTAGGCGGTCGTAGACAGTAGTACACAGTAGTAGACAGTAGTAGACGGTAGTCCACAGTAGTAGACAGTAGTAAACAGTAGTAGACAGTAGTACACAGTAGTAGACGGTAGTACACAGTAGTAGACGGTAGTACACAGTAGTAGACGGTAGTACACAGTAGTAGACGGTAGTACACAGTAGTAGACGGTAGTACACAGTAGTAGACGGTAGTACACAGTAGTAGACGGTAGTACACAGTAGTAGACGGTAGTACACAGTAGTAGACGGTAGTACACAGTAGTAGACGGTAGTACACAGTAGTAGACGGTAGTACACAGTAGTAGACTGTAGTACACAGTAGTAGACGGTAGTACACAGTAGTAGACGGTAGTACACAGTAGTAGACGGTAGTAGACAGTAGTAGACAGTAGTAGACAGTAGTACACAGTAGTAGACAGTAGTACACAGTAGCAGACAGTAGTACATGGTAGTACATGGTAGTACACGGTAGTAGACAGTCGTACACAGTAGTACACACCTGCCATGGACATTGTCCTTTTGGACAAATGTATCCATTTACGACTCTGGGACTGAAGTGGATGAAAGGTCGACCACAAGGAACTGGAACTGGAACCACAAGGACTGGGTTAGAATTTACAACCTCTGACCTTCAGTGTAAGGGTTATACCCAGTGACCACTGACCTTCAGTGTAAGGGTTATACCCAGTGACCTCTGACCTTCAGTGTAAGGGTTATACCCAGTGACCACTGACCTTCAGTGTAAGGGTTATACCCAGTGACCTCTGACCTTCAGTGTAAGGGTTATACCCAGTGACCACTGACCTTCAGTGTAAGGGTTATACCCAGTGACCACTGACCTTCAGTGTAAAGGTTATACCCAGTGACCACTGACCTTCAGTGTAAGGGTTATACCCAGTGACCACTGACCTTCAGTGTAAAGGTTATACCCAGTGACCACTGACCTTCAGTGTAAGGGTTATACCCAGTGACCTCTGACCTTCAGTGTAAGGGTTATACCCAGTGACCACTGACCTTCAGTGTAAGGGTTATACCCAGTGACCACTGACCTTCAGTGTAAGGGTTATACCCAGTGACCACTGACCTTCAGTGTAAAGGTTATACCCAGTGACCACTGACCTTCAGTGTAAGGGTTATACCCAGTGACCACTGACCTTCAGTGTAAAGGTTATACCCAGTGACCACTGACCTTCAGTGTAAGGGTTATACCCAGTGACCTCTGACCTTCAGTGTAAAGGTTATACCCAGTGACCTCTGACCTTCAGTGTAAGGGTTATAACCAGTGACTTCTGACCTTCAGTGTAAGGGTTATACCCAGTGACCACTGACCTTCAGTGTAAAGGTTATACCCAGTGACCTCTGACCTTCAGTGTCAGGGTTATACCCAGTGAACATTAACCCCCAGTGTTAGGGTTATACCAGGTGACCTCTGACCTTCAGTGTTAGGATTATACCCAGTGACCTCTGACCTTCAGTGTAAAGGTTATACCCAGTGACCTCTGACCTTCAGTGTAAGGGTTATAACCAGTGACTTCTGACCTTCAGTGTAAGGGTTATACCCAGTGACCACTGACCTTCAGTGTAAAGGTTATACCCAGTGACCACTGACCTTCAGTGTAAGGGTTATACCCAGTGACCACTGACCTTCAGTGTAAGGGTTATACCCAGTGACCACTGACCTTCAGTGTAAAGGTTATACCCAGTGACCACTGACCTTCAGTGTAAGGGTTATACCCAGTGACCACTGACCTTCAGTGTAAAGGTTATACCCAGTGACCACTGACCTTCAGTGTAAGGGTTATACCCAGTGACCTCTGACCTTCAGTGTAAAGGTTATACCCAGTGACCTCTGACCTTCAGTGTAAGGGTTATAACCAGTGACTTCTGACCTTCAGTGTAAGGGTTATACCCAGTGACCTCTGACCTTCAGTGTAAGGGTTATACCCAGTGACCACTGACCTTCAGTGTAAAGGTTATACCCAGTGACCTCTGACCTTCAGTGTCAGGGTTATACCCAGTGAACATTAACCCCCAGTGTTAGGGTTATACCAGGTGACCTCTGACCTTCAGTGTTAGGATTATACCCAGTGACCTCTGACGTTCAGTGTTCGGGTTATACCCAGTGACCTCTGACCTTCCGTGTTAGGGTTATATCCAGTGACCTCTGACCTTCAGTGTTAGGGTTATACCCAGTGACCTCTGACCTTTAAAGCTAGGGTTACACCCAGTGACCACTTACCTTCAGTGTTAGGATAAAACCCAGTGACCTCTGACCTTCAGTGTCAGGGTTATACCCAGTGACCATTAACCCCCAGTGTTAGGGTTATACCCAGTGACCTCTGACCTTCAGTGTTCAGATTATACCCAGTGACCTCTGACCTTCAGTGTTAGGGTTATACCCAGTGACCTCTGACCTTCAGTGTTCGGATTATACCCAGTGACCTCTGACCTTCAGTGTAAGGGTTATACCCAGTGACCTCTGACCTTCAGTGTTCGGATTATACCCAGTGACCTCTGACCTTCAGTGTTAGGGTTATACCCAGTGACCTCTGACCTTCAGTGTTCGGATTATACCCAGTGACCTCTGACCTTCAGTGTTAGGGTTATACCCAGTGACCTCTGACCTTCAGGCATGCAGGTGCTGTTGTCCAGGTCAAGATGGTATCCTGGGGCACAGCTGCAGGCGTGGCGTCCGTTGGACAATTCGCTGCAGAAGTGTTCACATCCTCCATTTCTATGGCGACAGCCGCCATTCATCACCCGCACTGCCAATAAACAGCAGCATTAGTGCCGGCGGCGCAGGACGGAACCACCTGACGACACAACTGAGGGAGGGGGCGGGGTTTACCTCTGTCGCAGTTGCGTCCATGGTAACCAGGTGCACATTTGCAAATGTAGGTTGAGGCGTGGCTTGTGCAGGTGGCGCCGTTCTGACACGGAGACGACGAGCAGTTGTCACCAGCTGGAAGGAAGGCGGAGCTTAGTTTGAGCGGGAAAACAAAGGAGGGTGGAGCTTTTCAAGAACCAAGACATGTACCTGTGTAACGCCTCCAGAAGGACTCCTGCAGGAACACAAGGAACCAGTTGTTAAATATATATATGTATATATATGTATATGTATATATATATATATATATATATATATATATATATATATGTATATGTATATATATATATATATATGTATATGTATATATATATGTATATATATATATATATATATATATATATATATATATATATATATATATATATATATATATATATATATATATATATATATATATATATATATATATATATGTATATATATATATATGTATATATATATATATATATATATATATATATATATGTATATATATATATATGTATATATATATATATATATGTATATATATATATATATATGTATATATATATATATATATGTATATATATATATATATATGTATATATATATATATATATATATATATATATATATATATATATATATTTGTGTGTGTGTGTGAGCGTGTGTGTGTGAGCGTGCGTGTGTGTGTGTGTCCATTTCCATGGTTCTGTAGTTTCATAAAGAACATGTTCTAGAACATGTTCTACAAAAAACCAAAGAGACTAAACTTCATGTGAATGAAGTGACGACATGTTTACATTTGTTTGAGTATGATCCTATGCAGGATATTTGATTTGTTTGTTTGTTTGTTTACCAGTTGTTTGGGCAGTCTGTATATCTCTTTGGCTTCTTCGTAGGAACATCGTTCTTCTAAACATTCTCTCTCCACATTCCCCTGCTTCAGTTCCTCCAGGAAATGATTGGCCCTTCGATGACGAACCAGGAAAACACTGGCCTCCTGTTTGTTTACTAATACTGCACAACAACAACAACAACAACATGAGAACCAGAAGAACCATGGAAGAACACAGAAGAACCACAAAACAACAGATCAGATCAGTCCAGTCCAGTCTACTTCAGTCCTGTCCAGTTCACTCCAGTTCAGTCCAGTCCAGGTCAATTGAGTCCAGTCCAGTTGAGTCCAGTTGAGTCCAGGTCAGTCCAGTCTAGGTCGGTCCTGGTCAGTCCAGTTCAGTCCTGGTTAGTCCAGTACAGTTTTTCCCGTCAGTCCGTTTGAAATAAAACTACAGCAATGAACCGAAAGACGAGGACTTTAGAACTAGAACTAGAACCAGGACCAAGACCAGGACCACTGACCTGAAGGAAGCCCAGTGCATTCTGGGACAAAAGCGATGAGGAGTCGCAGGAGGAGCAGCATCTGTGGGCCCATGGCGGCCATGTTTGTTCTGATCAAAGGTCGAAGGAGGCAAAGGTTTGAACAAACACACACTAACAATAGCCAATCAGGTTCAGGTTTGAACAAACACATGCTAAGATCGGCCAATCAGCTTCATGTTTGAACAAACACATGCTAAGATCGGCCAATCAGCTTAAGGTTTGAACAAAAGCACACTAACAATAGCCAATCAGGTTCAGGTTTGAACAAACACATGCTAAGATCGGCCAATCAGCTTCATGTTTGAACAAACACATGCTAAGATCGGCCAATCAGCTTCATGTTTGAACAAACACATGCTAAGATCGGCCAATCAGCTTCATGTTTGAACAAACACATGCTAAGATCGGCCAATCAGCTTCATGTTTGAACAAACACATGCTAAGATCGGCCAATCAGCTTCATGTTTGAACAAACACATGCTAAGATCGGCCAATCAGCTTCATGTTTGAACAAACACATGCCCAGATGGACACTGGCCCCGCCAACCAATGATGTCGATGGACATTGGCCCCGCCCATCAAGGCTGCTGATGGCCACAGGCCCCGCCCACACAGGGGTCAGAGGACACAGTGGATGTCTGGTTTTTTCTGTCTTATGTGGACTCGTGTTCTCATGGGGGCTTGTGTGGTCTCTCCTAGTCTGATGTGGATTTGTGGTCTTAGTGCAGTTGGGCCAAGTGACCCCGACCTAATCCAGCAATTGTTCTTGATTATTTCCACTTTAGAGACAGACACCGTGAACTGGCTTTATTTTGAAAATCTCGTAGAACCGGAAGCAGGCCGTTCCGTTTGAAGCAGTCAAATCCGTATAAAACCCACATGTCAAACCGGGTTCCACGTGTATACCCGGGTTCAGACAGACGTGAGTTTATTTTCCTCACGAAAAAAATTACACAATTCCACTTTTCCAGTTACAAAACAAATGGATGTTGCTAACCTTAGCAAGCTAAGTTCATGCTAGCACAGCAAAGTAGCCCTTGGTTTGAATGTTTTCCACACGTCTGTCATCAGATATTTTCATTCATTGCTTATATATGTCTATAAATACTGAAAAGTCCTCATTTAACTCAAGCGACGAGGCGAAAAATGTCGTTTATTGTTGAGTGCACTGACGCAATAAGAATGGGGTTTATTTTCCCTTTTTATTAAATTTCAGGTAATCTATTGTCATTGAAACTTACATTTTCTCGCTTATTTACCAAATAACTTAACATGTGGCTATTAACCTAAACATTTATGTTTTTTTTAAACGCCACAACAGTGAAACAGCGTATTATGTATTATAAAAAAATTGAAAACAAGCCTGTCAGACACTCCTAAGGGTATACCTCAACCCCTGATTTCAACGGTGGCCGCCGGGGACAATTAACATTTACAAACTGGAGTATGAATGAGCGACTAATGTGAAGTTAAACAGTAAACTGTTGGGTTAAATGTTGAATTAGCCTCCGGAGACTCCGTTGGACTAGACCTGGACCCGGTCTGACCCAGGACCGGTGCTTTAAAGAGGTGGTTTACACCCGCATTTGGGGTTTGAAGACGTTTGTGTGGCGTTAAGTGTGTTATATTTGGCTAATCTGAGCCACACCAGGCTAATGTTAATCTAAAACAGACCAGACGAGATGGACCCGGATTCACCAGATTCACACGACATCGGTAAGAACTACATCATTTTAATGACACCTTTCAAGTGAAGCGTTCAGGTTAAATGCAGGACCGTCGCTAGAGTCTGCTTGGGGCAGCCCCCCCAGAACATAAAAATCTGAACATATATGCAATTAATATGTGTGTAACATGTGTGAAACATTGTGGTCAATAATCCGACACGAACACAAATATAAACTAGTATTTAGAGGATTCCTTATCTCACCCCTATACCGTGTCACCCTCCAGTTTCTATGACAACCTGTTCTTGAATTAGATACAATAATGGCTGTGTCCTTAACCACTCCCTCCTCCCTACAGAGGGCCCTATGTAGGGACCACGCCATTTTTTAGGGGTGTCCGAAAATGTCGTTAACCCGAATATGTCGCACCCAATCTATCCCACAATCCACCGCGAAATGTAGTGGGCATCATGGGCTGTGTCCGAAACTGCTCCCTATTCCCTACACAGGGCTCTATATAGGCAGCCTAAGTCTCCGCCCCTTCCGGTTGGTCCACTGGGCCTAAGTTCGGAAAAATGTAACATGAGTGGATGAGGAGAAAATAATTATTTTCTGCTCCACTTTACTTTATGTCCTGAATCACACATTTGCTGTACTTTAATTAAAATCATAACCAATGATGTGCGTTTGGAGTTTCTTTGATACGTGTTTTGTGATTTATTATCGTGTAAAAATATGTCATTATTTGGACTCTGTTTGGACTACATATCAGACGTCGCATAGATGACGTCACAACAGAATCTTTCCATACAAACTTTTCTAAACCGTATACCACCTTTTCTATTTTTCATTTGTAAATACCTGTGTGTTTTGTGTCCCGGTGTAATCACAACACCATTTCCACATGTTCCCTCTACCGCTTCCCGACTGACTAGAGCTTGTCCCGCATGCTGGCTCTCACTCCACCAACTATCTCTCCCCCGGAGTAGCTGCCACTTTCCACATGCCCCGATTTAAAGTGGGTTTTCTCCACGTTTGATGCTCTTGCCTTCGTCCTGAAAGAAGGAGGTGAAGCTCGCCAAAGTCACAGCCATTTTCAAAGAGTTTGATGGTGAAGCTTGGTGATGACGTCATATTTGTGAGACGAACGTTGTAGTCCATTACTTACTCTGACATAAAACCTAACGTAACTTTGGATGTCTGTCCAAAGTCAGTGCTTTATCAATGTGAAAATGGATATTTAAAATTCACAGACATTAAATGTGAAAACCGTAGCACATTTCAAACGGGACCAGAAAATTACTTTTATCCCTCCATTGACTCACGTTCATTTTTTTATGGCACTTAGGTCCCATTGCCCGGAAATCGACCGGAAATAGAATCGCGTCACTTAGGTTCCCTATAGGGACCACGCCATTTTATAGGAGTGTCTGAATAAGCCGTACATAGTCACTCAATGTATCCCACAATCCACCGCGAAATGTAGTGGGCATTGATGGTCACTAACCAAAGGACTATATCCCATCATGCATTGCATGAATCGAAAAATAACTGAAGGAGATAAAAAAACCAACTTTATTGAAATCACAATATACAGACTCTCAATGAGGATAATGAATACAACTTAAAATGAAATACAAAATAAAATGTATAAACTAAACTTGGGGATTTTGTAAAAAAAAAAACTAAACTCCAGTAAAGTCCAATATTAAACAGTGTATAAATAAGGTTTACATTAAACACCTCAAATTAAACACAGAGCACAGATACAACATGAAGTTCTTTGGTTAAAATAATAAATGTCGTCCAATGTCTTATTTTTTGAGACATGAAAAAAAAAAGTTGAAGTCATGAATAAAAGCAGGGAAGGAGGGTTTAGAGTTTGTGGATTTTACACAGTGAATATGATACTTACAGAAATAGAATGATATTAATAATGTCTGATAAGGAAGATTCCAAATTCTGTCATTCAAAGGATGGTACACCGTTAATTTTGAGTGAAATCCAATTATTATCCAATTGTCAACAGTATTACAGATGTACCTCTAATATGAATATTTTCTTCACAAACTCTGCCACAGGATAAATGTTAGGGAGAGATTTCTGATGAAAATAAAGGCAGACACATTGATATTGGAGTCATAGTGACAGAAGTCCAGCTGTTCAGTAATGTAAATGTTAACACAAGAGTTGTTTAACACTTAATAACAGTAAATCAGTCGTGAACCAAGTTTATTCATATTGTATTTTATTACACAGACAGTAATACAAAAAAACATTTGAAAGTATTTAAATTCGTAGTGTCCGAAACATTTTCAATTGAGTGCCCTATATAGTGCACTACATGTATTTTCCTATGGAGGGAGTAGGGATCAGACACAACCAATGTGATTTTGACTTTACTGCTAAATGTGGCCTTGACCTTTGACCTTTTGCAATATTGATAATTCTGTTATCTGTATATAGGTGTCAGTGTGTGTAATATTATGATAATATATCCAGTATTGCTTAAGTTATAGAGTGATATGTCTGTGTTTGACACACAAACATTGTTACACAAGTTAATTTGGATACATGTCACCTTTGACCTCCAGAAAAAGACAAAATCATGCAATAAAAAGTCAAAATCACAAGATAAAACATCAAATAATGAGATAAAAAAAGTCTAAATAATGCATTAAAACATCCAAATTCTACATGATTTTGATTTTTTTGAAAAGTCAAAATAATGTGATTAAAATGTAAAAAAATATTATGTGGTAAAACGTCAAAGATATTTTTAATTATTTTTAAATTATTTTTATTCATTCCCTTTTATTTTTGTGCTCAGTTTACTTTATTATTCTTTTATTTTATAAAAAAATTAAATAAAGATGTGTTTTCACTCACTATCCAATGGCAACTTGATTATAAACTTGGTCATCATGTGACAATTAGTGTGTGTGTGTGTGTGTGTGTGTGTGTGTGTGTGTTGTCAGGTCGTGCCAGGGCCTTCTGGTCGTCAGAGGATGTGGAACAGGTCTTTAACGGGGTCTTCTCGTACCTGGACTACCTCAAACAGATGCTGAAGAAGAATGTGGCCTCTGACAAAGGTATGTTCAACTGGGATTAGGCTCCGCCCACAGCTCCAGATACAGGATGGTGGTAGTTGTTGTTGTTTACGTGTGTATGTTTCCACAGAATGTGTCCAAGGTCTGCGGGTGTTGGAGGCTCTGGATTGGTCTCCACCTGTGTCCTCTTCAGTTGTTCAGGTGGTCATTGGCTCAGGTAAAACCTTTGGTTATCGGGGCAACACGAGACTGAGGTTACCATAATGACGCTAGACCTTTGGTTACTATGACAACACAAGCCCTTTAGCCCTGTTTCCATTTCCAGTCTGCAGTTCAGTACAGGACAGGTCAGTACAGTACAGGTCAGTACAAGTCAGTACAGTACAGGTCAGTACAAGTCAGGTCAGTACAGTACAGGTCAGTACAAGTCAGGTCAGTACAGTACAGGTCAGTACAAGTCAGGTCAGTACAGTACAGGTCAGTACAAGTCAGTACAGTACAGGTCAGTACAAGTCAGTACAGTACAGGTCAGTACAAGTCAGTACAGTACAGGTCAGTACAAGTCAGTACAGTACAGGTCAGTACAAGTCAGTACAGTACAGGTCAGTACAAGTCAGTACAGTACAGGTCAGTACAAGTCAGTACAGTACAGGTCAGTACAAGTCAGTACAGTACAGGTCAGTACAAGTCAGTACAGTACATGTCAGTTCAGTACAGTACAAGTCAGTACAGTACAGGTCAGTTCAGTACAGTACAGGTCAATACAGTTTAGTACACAGTAGGGGTGTGACGAGATCTCGTGCGACGAGATCTCGCGAGATAAAAATTTGCGAGATTTCTCGTTGGGTTGGAAATCAATCTCGCGAGATTTGCTGTTCAACAAGCAGCCGGAATAGAAAACACATGCATAACTATTTGCGACGCCCCCGCTATTTTCAAATTGTGATTCAACAAGCAGCCCAATGACGTCGGAAAATACAGGTGTTGGAATTGAAGATGCCCCCACCACTTTCAGGTCGTCTGTCTGGCAGCATTTTGGATTTCCAACAGAACTGATAAATGGCAAGAGAGTAAGTGATAAGACGCGGACAATATGCCGACACTGCAAGCAGACAATGCCATACAGTGCAGCCAATACCAGCACAATGCAAAGGCATTTACAGAACCATCATAGCGCAGTGCTCAAATCCGCGACTGCGCCGAAGAAAACGCCAAAAAAACAGACAACACTCACTAACACATTCGCCCCTCAGCTCCCACAATCAAGTGCCAGGGCCACAGCAATAACGAGAGATATAGGCGTTTTCATTGCTGCTGATATGAGGCCATTTTCTGTAGTTGAAAATGAAGGATTCAGGCGCCTTCTCCATACACTAGAGCCAAAATACACTATCCCATCATGCGCACATTTTACCCGTACAGTAATTCCGAAGCTTTACGAAGAGGCAAAGAGCAAGATTCTGCATATCTTGCAAGACGTCGTGAGCATTGCTATAACAACAGACGGCTGGACGTCTAGAAGTACCCAAAGCTACATTACAATCACAGCACACACAGTCAACAGTGACTGGGAAATGGAGAATGTTGTACTTCAGACTCGGCCACTTTTTGAGTCCCACACCGGGGCTAATATAGCTGAAGTTTTAAAAACAGCCGTCACTGACTGGGATCTCAAAAAGCCCAACCACGACATCACCATTGTTACCGACAATGCCCGTAACATGGATGTGGCCGTGCGCGAGGCAGGGCTGAAGGTGCACATCAAGTGTTTTGCGCACACAATCAATCTGGCGACGCAAGCTGGCCTCGGTGTTCCCCGTGTCGCCCGTTTGCTCGGGCGAGTGAGGCGTGTGGCTGCTTTTTTTCACCGGAGCACAACAGCTACCGCAGTCTTAATTACCAAACAGAAGCAACTAAAAGTACCTTCGCACAAATTGATTATGGACATTACAACGAGGTGGAACAGTACATTGGACATGCTGTCTCGTTACATCGAGCAGCAAGCTGCCATAACGGCGGCTCTCACAAGCACAGAGTTGAAACAAAACACCCGAAGCATTGACACACTTGACAGCTGCGATGTCAGAGATGCTGAAGACCTTGTAAAGCTGTTGCAGCCTTTGAAGACAGCCACTACAGTGTTGTGTGAGGAGAAGAGTCCCACAGTGTCTCTCATTGTGCCACTGAAGAGCATGATTGAACAGAACATGGCACCAGATGATGGGGATTCCACCACTGTGGCCAACACAAAGACAGCAATCCTCACAAATATTGCAAACAGATACAGTGGGGATGTCTTCAACTATCTGCTGGAGTGCAGTGTGCTCGACCCACGGTTCCGTACTCTACCTCAGCTAGACCATGACCAGTGTGAGAACGTCTTCCTAAGGGTGCAGACCAAGGCAGAGCAGTTACTGCAAAAACAGGTATGACACAGTTTTATTGTGCTTATCAACTAAACATTTTAATTGTGTGTGTGTGTGTGTGTGTCTTAGCTACTGAAATTTAACACCAGTGTTTCCTCTGTTTTAAAGAGCACAGCTGAGGAGAGAGAAGGAGGGGCGGCAGGTGGAGCTGACTGTCCCACACACAGCAGAGAGGAGGCTGAACAAGATGATGACACCGAAGCTGCAGGACCTGCTCCCAAAAAGACAGCCCTTGAGGACCTGTTAGGGAGGGCTTTCTCTACTGAGCCAGCAGAGGGGTCCAACAGTTCAAAACAGGTTGAGAGGGAAGTTGAAAACTACAGGAAAGAGGCATCTATCCCTCTCAGTGGCTGCCCTTTGAAGTGGTGGCAAGACCACTGCTCCCCATATCCTTTGCTGTCTCAACTTGCCAAAGCGTGCCTTGCTGTCCCTGCTACCTCTGTTCCCAGTGAGCGCATCTTTTCCACAGCTGGAGATATAGTAAATGCGCAGAGATCCCAGCTACTGCCAGAGAATGTGGACATGCTAATATTCTTAAAAAAGAACATGGATGTGTAGTCGGTGACATACATGATACATCTTTGTATTCTCAAAAAAAACCTTCTTGTTTTGCACATGTTGTTTGCACTTGAAAAAGAAGAAATATTTTTTATTGATTTTATTTTAACTTTTCTAGAATTTTATTTTAGTTCCAATTTGTAGAGGAAGAAGTGACATACTTGTCAGTGATATACATACTTGGTTATCTGTTTGCACTATTTGCAGTTTGCACTGACAGAGAAGAACCTTCTGTTTTGCACATATTGTTTGCATTGGAAAAAAGGAGAAATATATACAGTATATATACATTTTTTTTACTATTTTAACTTTTAATAACATTTTATTTTTGTTTCAATCTGTAGAGGAAGAAGTTAATTAAGAACTTCATTAAAATGAAGAAGTTCATAGAATGTCAAGGCGTACATAGTTAAATAAAAGTCTGTTGTCCAGGCATTCATATTTGTAATTTAGTTTTCTTAAAATCTCGTCTCGATCTCGTGAACTCAATCTCGTGTCTCATCTCGTCTCGTGAACTGAGTGTCTCGTCACACCCCTAGTACACAGTACACTACACCTGTACCGTACCAGAACTGACCTGTTACCATGGTTACATGGCCAGTGTTTAAGCTGCGGTTACCATGATAAAACAGAGTTTTTTTTTCCCCAGATGAACTGTCCCCAGTCCACATGTCCCCTTGTAGCCCCGGCCTTTCCATATGTCCGTCAAATGGCTCAGGGGCAGCGTCCCCCTCCGGTCCAGTACCGGTACCAGTCCAGGTCCCTGACGGACCCCACGTCTGCTGCAGGGTGGGTACCAACATCCTGTTGACACCTGCAGACACGCCCCTGTTGTTGGAGGCTGGTTGCCATAGTAACGCCCCCTCTTCCTTCCAGAGCTGCCTGCCCAATTTACCCAGCATGCCTCAGTGCGCGCCGCTGTTCTGGGGCCAGAACCCACTGAAGATCCCGCTGCTCTGCGGGTTCCGTCGACTCACGGAGGGGGCAGAGCTCGGCAGGAAAGAGCACGGTGACATCACCTACTACAGAACGCCATGTGGGTGGAGCCTCCATAACCACGACGAGGTGATGCGCTTCCTGTTAGTGACAGACAGCTACGACATCCTGCAGGTTAGAACACCTCATACTAGGACCGGGTTCAGACCTGGACCTGTATGTTTTACATTTTTCTCCTCTTTTATTTATTTAACTAAAAAAACTAATTTAAATATAAACTAGTATTTCAGAGAAGGTCTAACTCTGCCCCTATTTTGTGTCAATCTCCAGTTTCTATGACAACCTGTTCTTGAATTATGGAGGGAGTAGGGATCAGACACAGCCAATGTGATTTTGACCTTTCTGTTAAATGTGACCATGACCTTTGACCTTTTGCAATATTGCTAATTTGTTTATATGTATATATGTAATATTCTGAAAATATATCCAGTATGAATGAAGTTATAGTGTGATGTGTGTATGTTTGACACACATAGTATTATGGTGTATTCACACAGGCTCAGTATTATCTGTGGACCACTGAGCATTAACCCTGTACCTCTGTGTTATTGTGTGGCACATTCGGACGGGATAAACAAAAGTCTGTAATTCACTCAAATTCCAGACATTGTGACCGGATATGTTGTAAATTCACACCATCCTGTTTGGTCTCAATACATTGTTAAGGTAGAATGAAAACAAAATATGCATAAGAATAAAGGCTGTAAATGCCTTTGGCAGTCTGTACATTTTCTCCACGCCTTCAAAATAAGAGCGAGGTCAGTGCAGATGAAAACAGTCTCCAGATTACAGAATGGGCCGTTTTTATATATATATATATATATATATATATATATATATATGCATGATTTTTTTAACAATTTATTTGTGTGATATAGCTGTAAATATGTATTTGAACAGCTAAGAAAAGGAATGTTAATATTTGCTACAGTAGCCTTTGTTTGCTATTACAGAAGTCAAACGTTTCCATTAAAAAATCATGTGTTGTGATTTCTGGATTTTTATTTTCTCTCTCACAGTGGACATGCACCTACCATGAAAATTTCAGACCCCTCCATGATTTATAAGTGGGAGAAATAGCAAAATAGCAGGGTGTTAAAATACTTATTTTCTTCACTATATATATATATATATATATATATATATATATATATATATATATATATATGTTGTATGTATGTTTGTAAATAACTGTCTTAAACTATTCCATCTTTCTTAGTAGAATTAAATCAGTCAAACCTTCACAACCCTGGACCAGCCTTGGGACTGACCCACTTCCTGTCCCCTCCCCCACAGCTGGATTTATTCACCTTTAACCCCTCCGTTCGCTTAGACCCACCCCCGGGACCCAGCGGTCCTCGTCACCCGGAGCTGGACCTGAGTCGTGGGACAGAGCCCACACCGGTGGAGCTGGTCAGCGCCGAAGGGGGGGTGCGGCCCGCCATCTTTCGCTACAGGAAAGAGCGCTGGCCGCACGGCTGCTTCCTGAGCCGTGGAGCTACACTGTTTAATGTCTGCTGCGACTGCACCGATGGATGCACCGACGCCAACAAATGTGCCTGCGTCGCCATGACAACGACCGGACGACACTACGAACACCAGCGCTTGATGGAACCGGTGCCCGGCGGGTAAGACCTGGACCTGGTATCGCAGTCCAGGACTTGTGTTTCAGGTCATGTGACAGTCCCTCCCCCTGTGTTGTGTGACCTGAAATAGGTCATATGTTTAGATCTGTGTAGGTCAAAGGTGACATATGACCAAATTAACTTGTGTAACACTGTTTATCTTATAATTTACACTTTATGCTAACATTAATGCTAATGGCCCCTCCCCCCCTGTGTTCTGTGTGTTTCAGGTTGTATGAGTGCGGGCCGTGGTGCGGTTGTGAGCGTGCTCGCTGTCAGAACCGTCTGGTCCAGCGCGGTATCAGGCTCCGCCTCCAGGTTTTTCACACACAGGGCCGCGGCTGGGGGGTGCGTTGCCGTGACGACGTGGACCGCGGAACGTTCGTGTGCATTTACGCAGGTGAGTGCCATCACCGTGACGATAGGAGTAGCCAACCGGGTGGGCAGAGTCGAGCTTATGAGTGTTGTCGTCCCCCCCTCCCCAGGTGTGCTCCTGCAGCGCATCCAGACCCCCGCGGAGGCTCCGCCCCCTAAGCTGACGAGGGCGGACCTTCCTTCAGACGATGAGGTGGAAGTGGTCACTGAGTGGCTGGCACCGCCTGTGTTAGAGGGGTGGAGCAACCAGACCCCCCCCACATCTGTGGCCACGCCCCCTCTGCATGTGCCCGTCATCCAGAGACCGCCGGAGCCCAACGCCAATAATAACGCCTCAGATGGCCACAAGGTGAACGACACAGATTTTATTTGACTTTTTGTGTGATCATTTTAAATACATACAATACAAACATTTAAAAAAAAATTAAATAGATACAAATAATCAAAAAATTATTTAAAAAAGAAGTTAAAATAATGTATTTTTAAAAATTAAGAATTATATATATATATATATATATATATATATATATATATATATATATATATATATATATATATATATATATATATATATATATATAATTTTAAAAAGTAAAAAAAAAAATATTAAAAATAAAATAAAAAATCTGAAAAAAATCTTTTTTTAATGAAAATATAATTAAATTTTTTTTTTAATTCAATAAATATAAAAATGTAAAAAGTTAAATAAAAATGTTTAAAATAAAAACTAATAAAATGTTTATCAGATCCTTTAGTCTTTTAATGTATTGTTGTCATGGTTACAGTGTGTATGAACTCTTCTTCTTCAGTCAGTTTTGGTGGGTGCTCCACAGCCTGTCTTATCCTCCACCACCACTCACACACCTTCGCACGGCGGCCATGTTGCAGTGACTCCGCCCCTGCGTTGCGGCGTGACCACGGGTAAGGCTATCACTGTGGCGACCAACGGTACAGAGGCGGAGCCTGGTCTGAAGAGGGAGGGAAAAAAGGCGGAGGATGTTTACTTTATCGACGCCACGAAGGAGGGAAACGTCAGCCGCTTCTTTAATGTGAGTGGAGCCGAGGGGAGGGGCTAGTGAACCAGAATCAGCTTTGACCTCTCAGTGACCTTTGACCTCTCCTCTACAGCACAGCTGTGAACCAAACCTGTTCATCCAGAACGTGTTCACAGACTCGCATGACTCCGCCTTCCCTGTCATTGCCTTCTTCACCCGCAGGTTGGTTACCATGGCAACAGCCACACTGACTGGTTGGTGTTTACTACATTTGTTTATGTTTACTCTTGTTATTGTTTGTTGTTAGCGCTCTAAAGGCAGGGGCGGAGCTTCTGTGGGATTACTCTTCAGAGGGCGTGGTTTCGTCGTTGCAGAAACGGGAAGTGCCGTGCCTGTGCCTTAGCGACGGTTGCCAGGGGATGTTCTCCGTGGAGGAGAGCATGTGTGAGGTCTGTGAGTTCAAAGGTCAAGGAGCCATGGAAGCGCAGTGACGGAAACTCCGCCCCCAGAGGAGGCGGAGCCACAGACACAGAACATGTCTATGTTTGCCGAAAAGGTCACGATTTTAGTTTATTTTCTTTACTGATGATGAAAAAAAGTTCCTTATGTAGAGAGGGGCGGGGTTTGTTGAATGAAACCAGTCTTTATTTTTAACGGTTCATTAAACTGATTGAAACTCACGGCTCTGAGGCTTTTATTTTGAAACTCCCCCTGACTTTGTGGCATCGTGCATTAATTCTGAAACTCCTTGTGACTTCCTGTTCCAGTGCTTTTGTTCTGAAACTCCTCCTGACTTCCGGTTCTAGTGCTTTTGTTCTAAAACTCCTCCTGACCTCCTGTTGTAATGTTTTTATTCTGAAACTCCTGACTTCCAGTTATGTTTTTATTTTGAAATTCCCGCTGACTTAATGTCGTATTGTTTTTATTTTGAAACTTCCTGTCTTCCTATCATGTTTTTATTTTGAAGCTCTTCTTGACATCGTGTTCGGGTGCTTTTATTCTGAAAATCCTCCTGACTTCCTGTCATATTTTTATTCATTTTTAAACTTCCTGACTTCCTGTTCTAGTGCTTTTATTCTGAAACTCATGACTTCCTGTCACGTTTCTATTTTGAAACTCTTCCTGACTTTTTCTTCTAGTGCTTTTATTCTGAAACTCCTGACTTCCTGTCGTAATGTTTTTATTTTGAAAGTCCTCCTGACTTCCTGTTGTTTGTCCGGTGTTGTGTTTGCCCCCCCCCCCCCCCCCCCCCCCCCCCAAGTAGCCCCTCCTTCCTTTAGTCCTTTGAGATCCACCTCCTCTGCCACCTGGGTCTTCATACCGACTCTCCTCTCACTCTGAAGCCGACCATGAGTGCTCCTTCGCCGGCTCCGTGGATGCTCTTCCTCGGCCTTCTGCTGTGGGTGTCCTGGTTCTCCAGCCTCGGTGCCCGGGTGCCACCGCCGCTCACGCGGGCATCGGTGCGCATCCCCCCGCATGATCAGGTGGCCCGGGTGGCCCGCTTCGTGGCCCACCAGTGCAGCTGGGCCTCCGTAGCCACCATCTCCACACATGAGCCCGTAACCGGACAGCCCTTCTCGAACGTGTTCTCTGTCAGTGACGGGCCCCCGGGAAACGACACCGGGACCGGGGTGCCTTATCTGTACCTGACCCGCATGGAGATCTCTGTTCAGGACTTACAGGTCAGTCTGCGCCTGCGCATCAAGCCTGACAGTGGGGTCATGTGAGTTGTGTGTCATGTGACCTTATCAGAAGTAAACAGCTGTGTGTGTGTGTGTGTGTGTGTGTGTGTGTGTGTGTGTGTGTGTGTGTATTCGTATCTTTATGGGGATATATATTTACAGAGTCACACCATGTGGACCAAAATTCAAGTCCTCACAAGGGTTAAATATAAATAAAGGTCCCCACTAGTAAATTAGACATGATGTGTCCCTATAAATACAATGATTAGATTTTTCTTAAAGTCCCCACAAAGCATGAGGGAAACATGTGTAAAGTGAAACATGTATTTATTTATTTTAATAAAAAAAACATATCTTTAAGTGTTTACTTTGTTAAAAAGTATACATTTTTTGCATGTAATTTTTGATAGTAAAATAGTATTAATTTAATGTGATTACTTTAATTTATTATTTAAAAATGTAAATTATTTTTCACTTTTATTTATCTATTTTTAATCTAATACAAATATGTAAACCTGATTAAAATAAAAAATGTTTAGTCTCATTACCTAGTGTATGTGTGTATATGTGTGTGTGTGTGTGTGTGTGTGTGTATGTGTATGTGTGTGTGTGTGTATGTGTGTATGCATGTGTGTATGTGTGTGTATGCGTGTGTGTGTGTGTGTGTGTGTGTGTGTGTATGTGTGTGTATGCGTGTGTGTATGTGTGTGTGTATGTGTGTGTATGCGTGTGTTTATGTGTGTGTGTATGTGTGTGTATGCGTGTGCGTTTTGTATAAAAGTTCAACTGTTATGAGAAAAAAAGTACTATTATTATTATTATTATTATTATTATTATTATTATTGCTGTTGTTAAGTGTTTCCATGTGATTCTCTTGGTTCTAGTTTAACACATTTGTTGTTTGTTGTTGTTTCAGTTTAACCCTCAGGCGTCCATGTCCATGTCTTTGGCTCAGACCGAATTCTGTTCTGAGTCTGGATTTGATCCACAGAGTCCATTATGTGCCCACATTATACTGTCTGGATCTGTAGTACAGGTTAGACCACGCCCACATTATACTGTCTGGATCTGTAGTACAGGTTAGACCACGCCCACATTATACTGTCTGGATCTGTAGTACAGGTTAGACCACGCCCACATTATACTGTCTGGATCTGTAGTACAGGTTAGACCACGCCCACATTATACTGTCTGGATCTGTAGTACAGGTTAGACCACGCCCACATTATACTGTCTGGATCTGTAGTACAGGTTAGACCACGCCCACATTATACTGTCTGGATCTGTAGTACAGGTTAGACCACGCCCACATTATACTGTCTGGATCTGTAGTACAGGTTAGACCACGCCCACATTATACTGTCTGGATCTGTAGTACAGGTTAGACCACGCCCACATTATACTGTCTGGATCTGTAGTACAGGTTAGACCACGCCCACATTATACTGTCTGGATCTGTAGTACAGGTTAGACCACGCCCACATTATACTGTCTGGATCTGTAGTACAGGTTAGACCACGCCCACATTATACTGTCTGGATCTGTAGTACAGGTTAGACCACGCCCACATTATACTGTCTGGATCTGTAGTACAGGTTAGACCACGCCCACATTATACTGTCTGGATCCGTCGTACAGGTTAGACCACGCCCACATTATACTGTCTGGATCCGTCGTACAGGTTAGACCACGCCCACATTATACTGTTTGGATCTGTAGTACAAGTTAGACCACGCCCACATTATACTGTCTGGATCTGTAGTACAGGTTAGACCACGCCCACCTGAACAAAGACACAAACACATGTACAAAGGACACGCCCACATGTAGACATGGTACACCCCTCAGTCACATGACCCAAGCCTTCTTTTCATTGGTCAGGTGAACGGGACGGAGGCGGAGTTTGCAGAGAAGTCTCTGTTCAGTCGACACCCAGAGATGAAGGCGTGGCCTAAAGACCACAATTGGTTCTTCGCCAAGTTCAACATTACACTGGTAAGACCTGGACCTACATCTGGACCTGGACCACCACCCTCTTTTCATTCATTTTCTGTATGTAGTGGTTTAGCTCCACCCCCGTATAAGCTCCACCCCTCTGTGCTGTCTTTCAGGTGTGGGTGTTGGATTACTTTGGGGGCATAAAGGTTGTGACCCCAGACCAGTACTTCCATGCTTCACCAGTTGAACACTCTGAGCTGCTGGGGTTTGTAGTCCTAAATCTCATTTTGTAGTCCTTCATGTGTTTTTGTAGTTTTATGTGAGGTTTATAATGATGATGATGTCTGTTTCCAGGTGACAGTTCAACTGTGGTCGTTGGTTCAATTCCCTCCCAGATGAAACCCATCAACTGTGGATCATCAATAATCAATAATAATCAGTCATAATCAATAATGACGTTTGGAATCAAATGAAAAGTTTAGTATGATTGTTTTTATGTAAACAAACAAAATAATTACATCAAATTGAATTTCAATGGACTGGACCCAGGTTAAGAGTTCTAAAGGTTTAGGTTCTACAGTTTTAAGTTCTAAAGGTTTAGGTCCTAAAGCTTTAGGTTCTAAAGGTTTAGGTTCTAAAGGTTTAGGTTCTAAAGGTTTAAGTTCTAAAGGTTTAGGTTCTAAAGCTTTAGGTTCTAAAGGTTTAGGTCCTAAAGGTTTAGGTTCTAAAGGTTTAGGTTCTAAAGGTTTAAGTTCTAAAGGTTTAGGTCCTAAAGGTTTAGGTCCTAAAGGTTTAGGTTCTAAAGGTTTAGGTTCTAAAGGTTTAGGTCCTAAAGGTTTAGGTCCTAAAGGTTTAGGTTCTAAAGGTTTAGGTTCTAAAGGTTTAGGTCCTAAAGGTTTAAGTTCTAAAGGTTTAGGTTCTAAAGGTTTAAGTTCTAAAGGTTTAGGTTCTAAAGGTTTAGGTTCTAAAGGTTTAGGTTCTAAAGGTTTAGGTTCTAAAGGTTTAGGTTCTAAAGGTTTAGGTTCTAAAGGTTTAGGTTCTAAAGGTTTAAGTTCTAAAGGTTTAGGTCCTAAAGGTTTAGGTCCTAAAGGTTTAGGTTCTAAAGGTTTAGGTTCTAAAGGTTTAGGTCCTAAAGGTTTAGGTCCTAAAGGTTTAGGTTCTAAAGGTTTAGGTTCTAAAGGTTTAGGTCCTAAAGGTTTAAGTTCTAAAGGTTTAGGTTCTAAAGGTTTAAGTTCTAAAGGTTTAGGTCCTAAAGGTTTAGGTCCTAAAGGTTTAGGTTCTAAAGGTTTAGGTCCTAAAGGTTTAGGTTCTAAAGGTTTAGGTTCTAAAGGTTTAGGTCCTAAAGGTTTAGGTTCTAAAGGTTTAGGTTCTAAAGGTTTAGGTTCTAAAGGTTTAGGTCCTAAAGGTTTAAGTTCTAAAGGTTTAGGTTCTAAAGGTTTAGGTTCTAAAGGTTTAGGTTCTAAGCTTTTTCATATTCTATTTTTTCTTAATTAAAATCGGACTTTTTTAAACGTGTTTGTTTCCAATAAAGTTTTTCTATAAAGCGTGAAAAGTCATGAAACGTCCTTGAACCACCTGCAGAACCGTGCAGAGGTTCCTCAGTAATGAGGTGTTTTGACAGATGTTCCACAGTGGAACCTTAACCCTAACCATTGACTGGTGTTTTTACTCCAGTTTCACTCGACAACACACGTCTGGTGTTTAGTTCGTATCAATAAGTTCAAAGAGAATGAATAAAGAATAATAGTAAATGAAACAGATCAGTGTTAAATATGTGCATCTTTGTCACGTTGGGTGTTCGCCTGTTTCCTTGGTTACGGTTTCAGCTGGTTTGGACAAAGCGTGGCTGGTGGGACTGGAGTTGGCTTTGGTGGCTTACTATTGGCTAAACAAGCGTAGCCAATCAGAAGCAGAGTAGCTGCTGTGGTCATACACCTGCTTAGCTGTCTGTCAAAAACAGAAACAAATCAATAGGAAGTCCCGCCCACACCAGCCAACACCAACCAGTTGTATAAAAAACATCATTTCTTTAATTTAATTCTTTTTATTAATTGTGTTGTAATAGTGAGCAGTGTCCAGTAGAGGGCAGTGAAACTACTGTTTAATCATTTAGTGGATTTAAATGTGTGACCTGAAAATATGAGTTTATATTTGACACAGAATGAGATTAAATTCAGTTAAAAATGAACAAAATGACACAAATTAATACAAAAACCTGAACTTAATCTGTTTCAATAAATGTTTCTTCATTAAATTCTAAATGGACCTTTTTAACAGTAAGTGTAAATACGTCAGAGGAGCGTTACCGAACTTCCTGTTAAACGTCCAGACAGTAGAAAGACACTAATGTTGAAAGAGTCTTTTCAAGTTCCTGAGGAACTTTGACACTTTTAACATTTGCGGATATTGTAAGAATCGTGGAGGAAATTTTACTAACGAAAAAAATAAATGATAAAGGCTACGATTATTCCCATGAGTAAAAAGTTCTACTGAAGTGATAAGTCTGTCCACCAGTCATTAGTCTGTCCACCAGTCATTAGTCTGTCCACCAGTCATTAGTCTGTCCACCACCAGTCATAAGTCTCTCCACCAGTCATTAGTCTGTCCACCACCAGTCATTAGTCTGTCCACCAGTCATTAGTCTGTCCACCACCAGTCATTAGTCTGTCCACCAGTCATTAGTCTGTCCACCACCAGTCATTAGTCTGTCCACTACCAGTCATAAGTCTGTCCACCAGTCATTAGTCTGTCCACCACCAGTCATTAGTCTGTCCACCACCAGTCATTAGTCTGTCCACCAGTCATTAGTCTGTCCACCACCAGTCATTAGTCTGTCCATCAGTCATTAGTCTGTCCACCACCAGTCATAAGTCTGTCCACCAGTCATTAGTCTGTCCACCAGTCATTAGTCTGTCCACCAGTCATAAGTCTGTCCACCAGTCATAAGTCTGTCCACCAGTCATTAGTCTGTCCACCACCAGTCATTAATCTGTCCACTACCAGTCATAAGTCTGTCCACCAGTCATTAGTCTGTCCACCAGTCATTAGTCTGTCCACCAGTCATAAGTCTGTCCACCAGTCATTAGTCTGTCCACCAGTCATAAGTCTGTCCACCAGTCATTAGTCTGTCCACCACCAGTCATTAATCTGTCCACTACCAGTCATTAGTCTGTCCACCAGTCATAAGTCTGTCCACCAGTCATTAGTCTGTCCACTTCTACCTAGGACTAGGGTTCTATGGTTATGTATGGACAGTATAGAGGACATGGACTATTTGACTATTTTATATTTGTTCTGTCTATGGTTCAAGTCAACGTCTCATTAGCATAATGCTAACGTTAGCCCAATGCTATCATAGTCCGTTCCCATTTTTCTCTGGCAGTGTGTGTTTATGTTAGTGTTTGTTTGTCATAATATCTAATGTAGTAGACGGGCAGGTTTTTGTGAGGGTTAGATGTTACCCATGACAAATAAAAAAAGAGGATGGTCCCAAACTCCAGGTTTGATCAGTGTTCATACATTTACTGTGACTTACTGCTGTTGCACTAACTACTGTTCACTCTTCTATCACTATTTACACTCTTTCCTTCCAATGCTACTGTTGTTTACTGCTGACACTGATGTACTGGCATGGAAAGGTTAAAGGTCACAACTACAGTTTAAGGACAACATTACTTATTTGTGTTCACCATAACTTTAAAACCATGGACATTTGTTTTATCTCAACTCATAGCGACGTTAACAGCTGCCGTTTTTGACAGCGTTCATATACTGGCTCCTTTTTCCTGTAGGAATAGAATCATTCCAAGGAAAAATGCTAGGGTTTCAAACCGTCATCCCCAGATGTAGTGTTCTGATGTGAAGTGTCTGCTGCAGACGGAAGTGCTCCTGTTTTAATGATAAAACTGGGCCCTTCATAACACTGAATAGCCTGGACCCATTTTCCTCTAGCTTCACCGTTAACAGGGAAGGAGTGGAAGGAAATATAAGATGCTTCTGGACATGACAACAACATCCTGCTATGTTACAATAACTGTTGTTCCATGACAACAACATCCTGGTATGTTACAATAACTGTTGGTCCATGACAACAACATCCTGGTATGTTACAATAACTGTTGTTCCATGACAACAACATCCTGGTATGTTACAATAACTGTTGGTCCATGACAACAACATCCTGGTATGTTACAATAACTGTTGTTCCATGACAACAACATCCTGGTATGTTACAATAACTGTTGTTCCATGACAACAACATCCTGGTATGTTACAATAACTGTTGGTCCATGCTGTCATCTGTGACATTTAACTTTTACTGGTGAGGATGTAGGGTTACGCTGCGCTTACGTATGTCTGGTGAGAAATGAAGAAGTGGTGAAAAAGGTCTATTGATACTGCTAACATGTTGATTCTGCCATTTGACCTCTAATTTGACCCCCTGAACATAAATGAAAACTCACTAAATTTTGCACACACTTCAGAAGTGTGAAAAATTTAAAAAAGTCTTGGTTTTGTAAAAGTCTGTAAAGAAATGTGTTTACAGCGCCACCTTTCATAGTCAAATAGTTTGTATTAGGCAGATCACGCCCTAGTGAAGTTAGAGCTTTGAAAATATGTTCGTCATATGATAATGAACAAAAAAAACAAAACTGATGGCCACACCCATAAACCAAAAGGAAGTCCGCCATCTTGGATCGAAATTTTAAAACCTTTGAGTCATGGTTTTCGCTGTCATTGGAATTTTTCTATGTCCTCCTTGGCTGTTAGGTCAAATGAGCTCAAAATGTAGACAAGTGGGACATCAAAAGTTATAAAAAATGTTAGGAAAAGTTGCATCATTTTCATGCTACGCTGTCGCAAAATTTTGGGGAAAAATTGCCACTACATAAATTGCTTCAGCTCAGACATACGAACAGCGATTTGACTGAAATATGACTCTGACGTTACATGGGGAGGTGAAGGCCTTATTATTATTATTATATTATTATTATTATTATTATTATTATTATTATTATTATTATATTATTATTATTATTATTATTGTTATTAGTAGTAGTAGTAGTATTGTTATTGTTATTATTATTATTATTATTATTGTTATTAGTATTGTTATTATTGTTAGTATTATTATTATTATTATTTTTGTTAATGTTATTATTATTATTAGTAGTATTGTTATTGTTGTTATTATTATTATTATTAAAATAAAAAAATAAGATACAATACAACACAATATGGCGGCACGGCGGTGCGGTGGTTAGCACGGCGGTGCGGTGGTTAGCACGGCGGTGCGGTGGTTAGCACGGCGGTGCGGTGGTTAGCACGGCGGTGCGGTGGTTAGCACGGCGGTGCGGTGGTTAGCACGGCGGTGCGGTGGTTAGCACGGCGGTGCGGTGGTTAGCACGGCGGTGCGGTGGTTAGCACGGCGGCGCAGCGGTTAGCATGGCAGTGCAGTGGTTAGCATGGCAGTGCAGTGGTTAGCACTCGTGCCTCACAGCAAGAAGGACCCTGGTTCGAATCCCGTACCAGACCTTTCTGTGTGGAGTTTGCATGTCCTCCCCGTGTCCGCGTGGGTTTTCGCCGGGCACTCCGGTTTCCTCCCACCATCTGATAGGTTAGCACTGATAGGTTAATTGGTTAATCTAAAATTGTCCATAGGTGTGAATGTGACAGTGATTGTTTGTCTATATATGTTCAGCCCTGAGATGAACTGGCGTCTCATACAGGGTGTACCCCGCCTTCACCCATTATAGCTGGATTAGGCCCCCAGTGACCCCCGCGACCCTAGTGAGGATAAAGCGGGTTCAGATAATGAATGAACAACACAATATTTGCTATAAATATTATAAATCAAACTTTAAAAGTAAAAAAAAAAAAAAATTCCATAGTTAATAGAACTTTCTGTTTATACATATATGTAGGTAGAAGCCACGCCCACAGCACTCATCATCTGGTCAAAGCCACGACCTCTGCTCTACCTGCTGTTGTAAACCTCCTCATCTGGCCCCACCCCTCCTCTTCCTCTTCCTCATCCTCCTCCTCATCCTCCTCCTCCAGACATGTGTCAGTCAGTTTCAGTTTGTCGTATGAAACAGGAAGTAGAGTTTGACTCCAGCGCACGTCGTCTCACTTCTGTCTTTACATGACCATGAGCAGGAGCAGAACCAGGGCTTGGACCACACTGGACCTGGACCTGGACCATGATGACCCCCCTCCCCCATGTGTGGGTGATGCTGCTTCTGTTAATGTTTGTCAACGGCAACGGTCAGTTCACATGTAATTCATGTCGTACAAGTACTGACGTTACTGTAGTACAAGTACTGACGTTAGTGTAGTACAAGTACTGACGTTAGTGTAGTACAAGTACTGACGTTACTGTAGTACAAGTACTGACGTTACTGTAGTACAAGTACTGACGTTACTGTAGTACAAGTACTGATGTTACTGTAGTACTAGTACTGACATTACTGTAGTACAAGTACTAACGTTATTGTAGTAAACTTCCTCAGACCAGTGGTCTTTAGGCTCCGCCTCTAAACGTCCTGAGTGTCTTAATGTAGAATTTATAGAAAATATTGACAGAATTCAACTATCGTCTCTGTTTCAATAGATCGTGGTCTGTCCACACACTTCTGAGCATGCTCAGTAAAAGCCCCACCCACTGTGGTTTGTTCAGCTTTGTTTTTCAGTTGGATTCATTAGTTTAATTCATTAGTTTTTGTGTTTTTCAGTTGGATTCATTAGTTTAATTCATTAGTTTTTGTGTTTTTCAGTTGGATTCATTAGTTTAATTCATTAGTTTTTGTATTTTTCAGTTGGATTCATTAGTTTAATTCATTAGTTTTTGTGTTTTTCAGTTGGATTCATTAGTTTAATTCATTAGTTTTTGTATTTTTCAGTTGTCGGTGCAGGTCCAGAGTGTGAGATGATCATTCTTGTTCGTCGTAACACCGTGTACGAGGCGTCACTTGGACAAAATCTGACGATCAAGTGTCAGGTCAGTTTCTGTCAGGCTCCGCCTCCAGTCGTCCATTGGTTTAAAGTTGATAACGGTTCATTCCAGTTGAACAGCAGCAGAATCAGCAGTGAGTGGAGGATGAAAAAACATTTGGAAGGGGTTTCCCTGTTAACCTTCCAGGGGCTCCTCACATCTGACTCTGGCCTTTATCAGTGTCGTGTGTTTGGAAAACGAGAGGAAGTACGGAGTCACCTGATCAACGTGTCCGTCACTGGTGAGTCTGGATTTATTTCTACATTTATTCCATGTGTGTTTCCATGGTAACTCTACACACAAAACTAAAGAACGAAACTAATGAATCCAACTGAAAAACACAAAAACTGGTAGAAACTTTAGAACATGTCCAACATTTAGAACGTGTGGAACCTTTAGAACATGTTGAACCTTTAGAACATGTCCAACCTTTACAACGTGTAGAACCTTTAGAACATGTCGAACCTTTAGAACGTGTCCAACCTTTAGAACGTGTCCAACCTTTACAACGTGTAGAACCTTTAGAACATGTTGAACCTTTAGAACTGTAGAACCTTCAGAACATGTTGAACCTTTAGAACATGTTGAACCTTTAGAACATGTCCAACCTTTACAACGTGTAGAACCTTTAGAACATGTAGAACCTTTAGAACATGTTGAACCTTTAGAACTGTAGAACCTTTAAAACATGTTGAACCTTTAGAACGTGTAGAACCTTTAGAACGTGTAGAACCTTTAGAATATGTATAACCTTTAGAACATGTCCAACCTTTAGAACGTGTAGAAACTTTAGAACATGTCGAACCTTTAGAACTGTAGAACCTTCAGAACATGTCGAACCTTTAGAACGTGTGCAACTTTTAGAATATGTCCAACCTTTCCAACGTGTAGAACCTTTAGAACATGTCCAACCTTTAGAACGTGTAGAAACTTTAGAACATGTCGAACCTTTAGAACGTGTCGAACCTTTAGAACATGTAGAACCTTTAGAATATGTATAACCTTTAGAACATGTCCAACCTTTAGAACGTGTAGAAACTTTAGAACATGTCGAACCTTTAGAACTGTAGAACCTTCAGAACATGTCGAACCTTTAGAACACGCAGAACCTTTAGAACGTGTAGAACCTTTAGAACATGTCGAACCTTTAGAACTGTAGAACCTTCAGAACATGTCGAACCTTTAGAACACGCAGAACCTTTAGAACGTGTAGAACCTTTAGAACATGTCGAACCTTTAGAACATGTCGAACCTTTAGAACTGTAGAACCTTCAGAACATGTCGAACCTTTAGAACACGCAGAACCTTTAGAACGTGTAGAACCTTTAGAATATGTCGAACCTTTAGAACATGTCAAACCTTTGGAACATGTCCAATCTTTAGGACATGTAGAACCTCTGGAACATGTAGAATCATTAGAACATGTCAAACCTTTAGAACATGTCCAACCTTTAGAACATGTAGAACCTTTAGAATGTGTAGAATCTTTAGAACATGTCCAAACTTTAGAACATGTAGAACCTTTAGAACTGTAGAACCTTCAGAACATGTCGAACCTTTAGAACATGTCAAACCTTTAGAACTGTAGAACCTTTAGAACATGTCCAACCTTTAGATCATGTAGAACCTTTAGAACATGTAGAATATTTAGAACATGTTGAACCTTTACAATGTGTGGAACCTTTAGAACATGTCCAACCTTTAGAACATGTAGAACCTTGAGAACATGTCCAACCTTTAGAATATGTCCAACCTTTCCAACGTGTAGAACCTTCAGAACATGTCGAACCTTTAGAACATGTCGAACCTTTAGAACATGTTGAACCTTTAGAACATGTCGAACCTTGAGAACATGTCCAACCTTTAGAACATGTCCAACCTTTAGAACGTGTAGAACCTTCAGAACATGTCGAACCTTTAGAACATGTCGAACCTTTAGAACATGTCCAAACTTTAGAACGTGTCCAACCTTTAGAATGTGTAGAACCTTGAGAACATGTCCAACCTTTAGAACATGTCCAACCTTTAGAACATGTCCAACCTTTCCAACGTGTAGAACCTTCAGAACGTGTCGAACCTTTAGAACATGTCCAACCTTTAGAACTGTGGAACCTTTAGAACATGTCCAACCTTTAGAACATGTAGAACCTTGAGAACATGTCCAACCTTTAGAATATGTCCAACCTTTCCAACGTGTAGAACCTTCAGAACATGTCGAACCTTTAGAACATGTCGAACCTTTAGAACATGTCGAACCTTTAGAACATGTTGAACCTTTAGAACATGTTGAACCTTTAGAACATGTCGAACCTTGAGAACATGTCCAACCTTTAGAACATGTCCAACCTTTAGAACGTGTACAACCTTTAGAATATGTCCAACCTTTCCAACGTGTAGAACCTTCAGAACATGTCGAACCTTTAGAACATGTCGAACCTTTAGAACATGTCCAAACTTTAGAACGTGTCCAACCTTTAGAATGTGTAGAACCTTAGGAACATGTCCAACCTTTAGAACATGTCCAACCTTTAGAACATGTCCAACCTTTCCAACGTGTAGAACCTTCAGAACGTGTCGAACCTTTAGAACATGTCGAACCTTTAGAACGTGTAGAATCTTTAGAACATATAGAAACTTTAGAACATATAGAACCTTTAGAACTGTAGAACCTTTAGAACATGTCGAACCTTTAGAACACGTCAAACCTTTAGAACATGTCCAACCTTTAGAATGTGCAGAACCTTTAGAATGTGTAGAACCTTTAGAACATGTCCAAACTTTAGAACATGTCCAACCTGTAGAACCTTTAGAACATGTCCAACCTTTACAACGTGCAGAACCTTTAGAACGTGTAGAATCTTTAGAACATTTCGAACCTTTAGAACCTTTAGAACATGTAGAATCTTTAGAACCCTCAGACTCTTTACAACTACAACCTGTTCTGTGTTGTTCAGACCACATTTCTGATTCTGCTGAAGACCTGGACCGGAACCAGAACCAGACGTTCTGGACCTACCTGTACTGCGGCGCTGGCATCACTGGGATGGTGGTGGTCGTCTTGGTTACTACGATTTTATGCATGCGAGGATGTAGAGGTGAGTGTGCAGAGCTTCGAACATGAGTGGGTGGAGCTTCGAACATGAGTGGGTGGAGCTTCGAACATGAGTGGGTGGAGCTTCGAACATGAGTGGGTGGAGCTTCGAACATGAGTGGGTGGAGCTTCGAACATGAGTGAGTGGAGCTTCGAACATGAGTGGGTGGAGCTTCGAACATGAGTGGGTGGAGCTTCGAACATGAGTGGGTGGAGCTTCGAACATGAGTGGGTGGAGCTTCGAACATGAGTGGGTGGAGCTTCGAACATGAGTGTGCAGAGCTTCGAACATGACTGGGTGGAGCTTCGAACAAAAAGATGAATTTCATACTAATGTTAGTTTGTTTGTTTTTACAAACACAGGAACAACCCAAAGGCAGAACCAGGTAAAAACAATAACATTCCGTTTCTGGAGTTGATTGTGTTTTTTTTTTTTTTTTTTTAAAGTCATGTGACACCACATGGTTGTGATTTGACATCAATAAATACAATTTATTTGAATCGTCCACTGCACACTCAGGTATTTAAGGACTTTTTTTTTACAGTACACGGTGACGCCATTGGCTGAACAGCCCTACCCCAGAGGAAGCCCCTCTCAGACACCAACCGACCCTCCCCCCAGGACAAAAACCCCACCCCTCCCCGCCCACAGTAACAACCAGCACATTTATAATAGAGGACAGAGGGGCGGGGCTGAGGAGGGGGCGGGGTCTTTGGTCTATGCCGCTCTCAACCATCAAGTAGGGACAGGGGTGGGGCCTCGGCCACGGAGGGCGGCCCAGGAAACGTCTGAATATGCTAGCATCTGTGTGTCATAACCATGAAGAGTGGTGTCATTAGAAAGGTCACTTTATTTACCCTTAAATATCTACCTTTAACCTTTAAATACCCTTAAATATCCACCTTTAACCTTTAAATACCCTTAAATATCCACCTTTAACCTTTAAATACCCTTAAATATCCACCTTTAACCTTTAAATACCCTTAAATATCCACCTTTAACCTTTAAATACCCTTAAATATCCACCTTTAACCCTTAAATACCCTTAAATATCCACCTTTAACTCCTAAATATCCACCTTTTACCCTTAAATACCCTTAAATATCCGCCTTTAAACCTTAAATACCCTTAAATATCCGCCTTTAAACCTTAAATACCCTTAAATATCCACCTTTAACCCCTAAATACCCTTAAATATCCACCTTTTACCCTTAAATACCCTTAAATATCCACCTTTTACCCTTAAATACCCTTAAATATCCACCTTTAACCCCTAAATATCCTTAAATATCCACCTTTAAACCATAAATACCCTTAAATATCCACCTTTAAACCTTAAATACCCTTAAATATCCACCTTTAAACTTTAAATACCCTTAAATTAGGTTAATGCTAATGGTAATTTTAATGTTAATCTTCATGCTAATGTTAACGTTAATCTTTATGTTAATGTTAATGAGGGGCTGTGACTCAGTTGGTATAGTGGTTCGCCCAATGACCGAGAGGTTGGCGGTTCGCGTCCACATGTTGAAGTGTCCTTGGGCAAGACACTGAACCCTGACTTAGGTCCCCAGTAGGACTGACCTTAGACCTTAGAAACCTACTGGTGTATGAGTGTGTGTGTGTGAATGGGTGAATGTGAGGCTAGTGTAAAGCGCCTTGAACACCATGAAGGTGGAAAAGCGCTATATAAGCACAGTCCATTTACTGTGTTAATGCTAATTATAATGCTAATGTTAATATTAAATCAAATGTTAATATTCATGCTAATGCTAATGTTAATATTCATGTTGATGTTAATGTTAATCCTAATGCTAATGCTAATGTTAATGCTACTGCTACTGCTAATGTTAATGCTAATATTAATGTTAATGCTAATTATAATGTTAATGTTAAATTAAATGTTAATATTAATGCTAATGTTAATGTCCTCGTTAATGTTAACGCTAGTGTTAATGCTAAAGTTAACTCTAATTTTGTTAACTTTAACTTGTTCATCTTTGTCCAAACAGATATTGTTTTATAGATGATTGTGTACATGTGAATATGTGTATATGTGAACATGTATATATGTGTATATGTGAACATGTATATATGTGTATATGTGAACATGTATATATGTGTATATGTGAACATCTGTACATGTATATATGTGTATATGTGAACATCTGTACATGTAAATATGTGTATGTCCTCCATTACAGTCACATGACACTCAGATGTTCTGTCGTCTGATGTTATTCAGTGTGTTTGCACTGCTAATGACGGCTTTAGAGGATAGCTGTTAGCATATAGCCTTTAGCATATACCCCATAGCATATATTTGTTCGCATATAGCTGTTAGCATAGAGCCCTCAGCATATAGCTGTTAGCATGTAGCCAACAGCTGGAGAGGATAGCTGTTAGCATATAGATGTTAGCATATAGCTTTTAGCATGTAGCCAACAGCTGCAGAGGGTAGCTGTTAGCATATAGCCCTTAGCATATAGCTGTTAGCATGTAGCCAACAGCTGCAGAGGATAGCTGTTAGCATATAGCTGTTAGCATATAGCCTTTACCATATAGCTGTTAGCATGTAGCCAACAGCTGCAGAGGAGTAAGAGCAGCCCCCCCCACACACACACACTGACCCCGCTCCCCCTCTCTTCTCTTTAATTGCCCTCTTCCTGTCCAAGACAATAGTGCAGTGATTGGCTCCAGGAAGTGAAGCCTCCGCGCTCTCATTGTTTCCACGCAGCTCTCATCATGAAAGCAAACAGGGAAATGCCGGCCCTGCCAATGCCCCCCCCCCCCAGACACTCCAGACCTGGACCCTCTTACAGCAGGTGACCTCAGAGGAAGGACAGCATTAGCGTCACAGATCCAAAGGACAAAGGCAGAGCCCCGCCCACAACTGGTTCTGATTTGACCCAGAGGACCAATCACAGCCCAGGTCACGTTAGCATTGGTGTTAGTGTTAGCATTAGCGTCTGTTCCAAAATTCCCATCATTCAGTGATGTACAAACAAAGACGGAACTTCATCCAAAGGTGGTTCTGATTGGACCCAGAGGACCAATTACAACCCAGATTTACCAGAATTCACAGAAGCAATTTCTGCAACAAACTTCCTGAAATTTTTTTCAAAACTTTTACCTGATGATGTTTTTTTAATATTGTCTTTATCTCATGATTTTGACTTTTTATCTGACAATTTACATCCAGTGTTTTTAATGGATTTGGATGGTGGTGAATTCTAATCTTCTGTATGTCAGCCTCAAAAATGTCTCATAATGCATCAAAATGGACAAATCCAATATGGCTGGCATGGCCAGGTCCTAGTCTAATGAATGAGTTAACTTTAATGAATGGGTTAACTTTAATGAATGGGTTAACTAATGGATGGGTTAACTAATGGATGGGTTAACTAATGAATGAGTTAACTTTAATGAATGAGTTAACTCTAATGAATGAGTTAGCTTTAATGAATGAGTTAACTCTAATGAATGAGTTAACTTTAATGAATGAGTTAACTTTAATGAATGGGTTAACTAATGAATGAGTTAACTTTAATGAATGGGTTAACCAATGAATGAGTTAACTTTAATGAATGGGTTAACTCTAATGAATGAGTTAACTTTAATGAATGGGTTAACTTTAATGAATGAGTTAACTTTAATGAATGGGTTAACTAATGAATGAGTTAACTTTAATGAATGGGTTAACTCTAATGAATGGGTTAACTTTAATGAATGGGTTAACTCTAATGAATGGGTTAACTCTAATGAATGTGTTAACTTTAATGAATGGGTTAACTAATGAATGGGTTAACTCTAATGAATGAGTTAACTTTAATGAATGAGTTAACTTTAATGAATGGGTTAACTAATGAATGAGTTAACTTTAATGAATGGGTTAACCAATGAATGAGTTAACTTTAATGAATGGGTTAACTCTAATGAATGAGTTAACTTTAATGAATGGGTTAACTTTAATGAATGAGTTAACTTTAATGAATGGGTTAACTAATGAATGAGTTAACTTTAATGAATGGGTTAACTCTAATGAATGGGTTAACTTTAATGAATGGGTTAACTCTAATGAATGGGTTAACTCTAATGAATGTCTTAACTTTAATGAATGGGTTAACTAATGAATGGGTTAACTCTAATGAATGAGTTAACTTTAATGAATGAGTTAACTCTAATGAATGAGTTACTCTAATGAATGAGTTAACTTTAATGAATGAGTTAACGTTAATGAATGGGTTAACTAATGAATGGGTTAACTAATGGATGGGTTAACTAATGAATGAGTTAACTTTAATGAATGAGTTAACTCTAATGAATGAGTTAACTTTAATGAATGAGTTAACTTTAATGAATGAGTTAACTTTAATGAATGGGTTAATTAATGAATGAGTTAACTTTAATGAATGGGTTAACTAATGAATGAGTTAACTTCAATGAATGGGTTAACTCTAATGAATGAGTTAACTTTAATGAATGAGTTAACTCTAATGAATGAGTTAACTCTAATGAATGAGTTAACTTTAATGAATGGGTTAACTAATGAATGGGTTAACTAATGAATGAGTTAACTTTAATGAATGAGTTAATTCTAATGAATGAGTTAGCTTTAATGAATGAGTTAACTCTAATGAATGAGTTAACTTTAATGAATGAGTTAACTTTAATGAATGGGTTAACTAATGAATGAGTTAACTTTAATGAATGGGTTAACTCTAATGAATGAGTTAACTTTAATGAATGGGTTAACTTTAATGAATGAGTTAACTTTAATGAATTGGTTAACTAATGAATGAGTTAACTTTAATGAATGTGTTAACTCTAATGAATGAGTTAACTTTAATGAATGTGTTAACTCTAATGAATGAGTTAACTTTAATGAATGGGTTAACTAATGAATGAGTTAACTTTAATGAATGGGTTAACTAATGAATGAGTTAACTTTAATGAATGGGTTAACTAATGAATGAGTTAACTTTAATGAATGAGTTAACTTTATGAATGTTTTTTTCACATTTGGAGAATTCAATGACACTCAGATTTAAGATCAACACTAAAGAAAATTATGCAAATTCATGTGAATGGTTCAAATCAGTGTCTGTTAATGAATAATAATGAAGTAAACGTTGATGGTTTTCTGAAGAATTTACTAGAATTATAAACAGGGACAAATTTAATGATAATATTTGAACTGTTATTTATTCATCCATTAAAACACTTATGGTCAGAGGAAACTCAACAGCGTTAATGGATCCTCAGTGTTCCTGTTCTTTCATCAGGAACACGTCCAAACAACACATGAGGAAAGTGGCACCATGTTCCGGAGGTTCCTCTGAGGACGTGTTCCAACGCCACAGCGGAACCCAGGGGCATCCTGGGAAATAAAAAACAAAACAAAAAGAGCTCACATGCAGACCTAACCCTAACACTAATGCGCTAACAGAAGCTAACACTAATGAACTAAGAGCAGCTAAACAAATGAGCTAACAACAGCTAACACTAATGCGCTAACATAAATTACCTAAAAACAGCTAACACCAATGAGCCAACAGAAGCTAACACTAATGAGCCAACAGAAGCTAACACTAATGAGCCAACAGAAGCTAACACAAATGAGCTAACAGTAGCTAACACAAATGAGCTAACAGTAGCTAACACCAATGAGCCAACAGAAGCTAACACTAATGAGCCAACAGAAGCTAACACAAATGAGCTAACAGTAGCTAACACAAATGAGCTAACAGTAGCTAACACCAATGAGCCAACAGAAGCTAACACTAATGAGCCAACAGAAGCTAACACTAATGAGCCAACAGAAGCTAACACAAATGAGCTAACAGTATCTAACACAAATGAGCTAACAGTATCTAACACAAATGAGCTAACAGTATCTAACACAAATGAGCTAACAGTATCTAACACTAATGAACTAACAGCAGATAACATTAATGAGTAAACAGAAGCTAACACTAATGAGCTGAAAACTCATGCATTTTGCAGAAACTGTAGTTGCAGTGGTCTTGATCTCCATGGCAACAGCAGTTGGTTGGTCCAGATAAAAAAAATGGAAACTCTTTGATTTCATTGGTTTTTATTTTTCAGCATCAATTTGACATAAATGAAAAAAATCATGTGATTAAATGATGCAACATTCACAGCAGCTTTGGTCCACGTTTAATGAAACAGAGTGAAGCAGCACAGACAACAATATATGATCTTTGGCTTCAGAACAAACAGCTCATTTAACCCTCCTGTTGTCTTTGGGTCAAATTGACCCGAAACTGTGTTTAAAAGGGTGTGCATAGAATATGAGGACAACAGGAGGGTTAAGTAATAGTTTAACTGTTAAAGTTTAACTGTCGAAAATCAAAAGTTCAACTGCTGAAAACAGATGCTTCAGCAGTCAAAAGTTCCACATTCAAAGCTTCAACAGTCAAACGTTCCGCAGATGAAGCTTCAACAGTCAAACGTTCCGCAGATGAAGCTTCAACAGTCAAACATACTCATATCTGGTGCTGGTCCTTGTTCCACTCCGGGTCCCAGCGCCACCGCCGGCCTTGGGGTAGCCCATGTTAACCGCTGCCCTCCACCGTTCGACCCCTGGCTCCGTCTCCGGGCGACACCCGCCGGACGCCAACAGCAGTGCCCCAGCCAACAGGTGCAGCACGCCAGCCGTCCACCCGCAGAACATGGCGTCTCCGAACTCCCACCTGGGCACGACCTCTGGCAGCGTCTCGTCGAAGAAGCGCTCCACGGTCAGGTGGGCCACGTAGGACACAGGGGCGATCCCCAGCACCCCTGCGCCCAAACCCAGAGCCCCGCCCGCCAGCCTCAGACCGCGCTTGTTGTCGCCGCAGCTCTTCACGCCCGTCATGCCGGGCACAGTCACCAGCAGGGCGAGGATCCCGAACGTCAGCGACAGACACATGAGCACCCGTGCTGTCTGGATGTCGTGGGGTAGCCCAAGCAGGCTGGCGTGGGGCTGGCACCCCTGGGTGCCGGCCTCATGGATGACACAGGCCTCCCACAGGCCCAGCTGGAATGTGACAGTGGGCAGCAGGTCGGCGCACATGATAAGCCAAGTGGACATGAGGGTGCTAGCGAGGGAGCAGAGCCATGCCGCCGCCAAAACTGACACACCCAAAAGTTCCAGAGCCACCGCGCCGCGCTCCATCAGCCCGTCACGCTCGCATCAAGGCTCAATCAAGTCTGCGGGCCGAGAGGAAGCGCCGCTCACCTACCTCCAGCTGAGAGACCTGGAACCATGCCACCAGAGCCCCGCCCCCTCCCCGGGCCATGGTCCCGCCCCCTCCCTTGCTCTACCAGCCGGCGGACTGAACAGAGCAACAACGGCATCATTGAGCGGCAGAAGGAAGTGGTGTGTTTGAAAGCTTCCCGGCTTTGTCTGTCAGGAACCCCCCCACCCTCCTTCTTGACCCCTATCCCCCCCACCCCCCCTAACCCTGCCAACACAAATACACTCCACACCAGCTGCATGGAAACCGGTCGCCGTGGAGACCACACCAGACAACATCCAAGATGTTCCCATCCACCCAACACCCCCCTTTAACCCCATATACCCAAACCCCCATACCCATGGACACCTCCTCATAAACCTCCTCACGCACCTCCTCACACCTCCTAATTCACCTCCTCAGTCACCTCCTCATACACCTCCTCATAAACTTCCTCACACATCTCCTGATAAACCTCCTCATACACCTCCTCACACACCTCCTCATACACCTCCTCATTCACCTCCTCACACATCTCATCATACACCTCCTTATACAGCTCCTCACTCATCTCCTCATACACCTCCTCATTCACCTCCTCATAAACTTCCTCACACATCTCCTGATAAACCTCCTCACACACCTCCTCATAAACCTCCTCATACACCTCCTCATTCACCTTCTCAATCACCTCCTCATACACCTCTTCATTCACCTCCTCATACACCTCTTCATACTCCTCCTCATTCACCTCTTCATTCACCTCCTCATACACCTCTATCATACACCTCTTCATTCACCTCCTCATTCACCTCTTCATACAACTCCTCATACACCTCCTCACACACGTCCTCATACACGTCCGCATTCACCTCATAAACTTCCTCATACACCTCCTAATTCACCTCCTCATTCACCTTCTCAATCACCTCCTCATTCACCTTCTCAATCACCTCCTCATTCACCTCCTCATTCACCTCCTCATACAACTCCTCACTCACCTCCTCATACACCTCTTCATACACCTCTTCATACACCTCCTCATTCACCTCCTCATACAACTCCTCATACACCTCTTCATTCACCTCCTCATTCACCTCATACACCTCCGCATTCACCTCATACACCTCTTCATTCACCTCACACACCTCCTCACTCACCTCTTCATAAACCTCCTCACTCACCTCCTCACTCACCTCCTCACGCAGCTCCTCATACACCTCCTCATTCACCTCCTCATACAACTCCTCATTCACCTCTTCATACACCTCTTCATTCACCTCCCCAATCACCTCCTCACTCACCTCCTCACAAACCTCATGCAGCTCCTCATACACCTCCTCATACATCTCCTCATTCACCTCCTCATACACCTCCTCATTCACCTCCTCATACAACTCCTCATTCACTCCTCATACACCTCTTCATTCACCTCTTCATTAACCTCCTCATTCACTCCTCATACACCTCCCGATTCACTTCATACACCTCCTCATTCACCTCCTCATACATCTCCTCATTCACCTCCTCATTCACCTCCTCATACAACTCCTCATTCACTCCTCATACACCTCCTCATTCACCTCCCCATTCACCTCCTCATACACCTCATTCACCTCCTCATTCACCTCATACAACTCCTCATTCATCTCATACACCCCCTCACACATCTCCTCATTCACCTCCTCATACACCTCCTCAATCACCTCCTTATACACCTATTCATTCACCTCCTCACACACTTCCTCACACCCCCTCATTCACCTCCTCATTCACTCCTCATACACCTCCCTATTCACTTCATACACCTCCTCATTCACCTCCTCATACATCTCCTCATTCACCTCCTCATACACCTCCTCATTCACCTCCTCATACAACTCCTCATTCACTCCTCATACACCTCTTCATTCACCTCTTCATTCACCTCCTCATTCACTCCTCATACACCTCCCTATTCACTTCATACACCTCCTCATTCACCTCCTCATACATCTCCTCATTCACCTCCTCATACACCTCCTCATTCACCTCCTCATACAACTCCTCATTCACTCCTCATACACCTCCTCATTCACCTCCCCATTCACCTCCTCATACACCTCATTCACCTCCTCATTCACCTCATACACCTCCTCACACATCTCCTCATTCAACTCCTCATACACCTCCTCAATCACCTCCTTATACACCTATTCATTCACCTCCTCACACACCTCCTCACACACTTCCTCACACCCCCTCATTCACCTCCTCATAAACCTCCTCACACACCTACTCATACACCTCCTCATTCACCTCCTCATTCACCTCCTCACACACCTCCTCAATCACCTCCTCACTCACCTCCTCACAAACCTCACGCAGCTCCTCATACACCTCCTCATTCACCTCCTCATACACCTCCTCATTCACCTCCTCATACAACTCCTCATTCACCTCTTCATACACCTCTTCATTCACCTCTTCATTCACCTCCTCAATCACCTCCTCACTCACCTGCTCACAAACCTCACGCAGCTCCTCATACACCTCCTCATACCCCTCCTCATACAACTCCTCATTCACCTCTTCATTCACCTCTTCATTCACCTCCTCAATCACCTCCTCACTCACCTGCTCACAAACCTCACGCAGCTCCTCATTCACCTCCTCATACACCTCCTCATTCACCTCCTCATACACCTCCTCATTCACCTCCTCATACAACTCCTCATTCACCTCTTCATTCACCTCTTCATTCACCTCCTCAATCACCTCCTCACTCACCTGCTCACAAACCTCACGCAGCTCCTCATACACCTCCTCATACACCTCCTCATTCACCTCCTCATACACCTCCTCACTCACCTCCTCAATCACCTCCTCACTCACCTCCTCACAAACCTTACGCACCTCCTCATTCACCTCCTCACACACCCCCTCACTCACCTCCTCAATCACCTCCTCACTCACCTCCTCACAAACCTTACGCAGCTCCTCATTCACCTCCTCATACACCTCCTCATTCACCTCCTCATACAACTCCTCATTCACCTCTTCATTCACCTCCTCATTCACTCCTCATACACCTCCCTATTCACTTCATACACCTCCTCATTCACCTCCTCATACATCTCCTCATTCACCTCATTCACCTCCTCATTCACCTCCTCATACATCTCCTCATTCACCTCCTCATACACCTCCTCATTCACCTCCTCATACAACTCCTCATTCACCTCTTCATTCACCTCCTCAATCACCTCCTCACTCACCTGCTCACAAACCTCACGCAGCTCCTCATACACCTCCTCATACACCTCCTCCTGTTGTCATACTGGCTGTATTTATAAGGTCATCTAGCTTAGGTCACATTTGAGGAATGTTCAGAGCATCATAAAAGTGATTTGTGGAGTCTGGGTTTGGTGGGAAATGCAAAAGCAGGAAGCATTGGTTTAGATGATGTGTTATATGTATCAAATGATCCATCATCAGTCATTCCTCCTGGGCTGTTTCAGGATTTTGGCATTAAAAGTGAAATGAAAGAAAAGGATGGACAGGATGATATAGGGTCATTGTGCAAATTTATATTGAAAGAAATTATGAGAATAAGTTGATAGTTTTTACAGATGGATAAAAAAATCTGGAAAATGGGAAACCGGGAGCAGCTGTATGCCTCCCAGAATGTAAAATATCAATAAAGGAAAGGGTGACGGATCACGCAGCAGTATACACAGTCGAACCCTAACCCTTTACACTTGCACTGAAGTGGCTGAAGAGGGACGGCTGCATCAATGCTCTAACTGCATCAGACAGCTGGGCACCATTAAATAGTGTTAAGACCATCAATTCATGCAGGCAAGTCATGCAGGTACGAGTTGAGGGTAATGAGGAAGTGGACATTTTAGAAAAACAGGCACTCAGATCAAAAATGATAAACTGCTATATCCATTTGGGGTGAGTTGAAGGGAAATCAATCATCAAAGCACAAATGCAAAAGACATGACAAGAGAACTGGAACATAAATGACACAGGAAGACACTATTCTAATATACAAAAGGTAGGAACAGGATGGATGTCAGGTAGAAATGGGAAAGAAGAGGGCGTTGTTAGTCAACTGAGACAAGGACATACAAAATTCAACAGCACATTATTCATGATAGGACAGCATCATAACTGGCAAGTGCAGTTCATGCAATCAGCAGGAGACTGTGAATCATGTAATGTTGGAATCCATAGCATATAGCAAGGAGAGGAAAAACTGAAGGCAGCTCTTCATCTGGAAAAGTTGAGGTTTAACTTAAAAAATGTATTTCAATAGGAAGAAAGAGCTGTTAAGTATTTAAGGAGGTATTTAAATGCGACAGGATTAATGAATATGATTTAGTTCAGTATTTTATCCGTGTAAGTAGGAAAGTATTAGAGTTAGTGCTATTATTATTAATGTGTATGTGTGTGTTTATTTTGCCAATCAAATGATACACACTCCAGTCCAGTAGGTGGCGGAAATGCACCTTTAAAGTTGGATGCCAACCGCCAAAATTAATCGCAGAAGAAGAAACGTTTAGACCTCTTTTTCCGGTGCTGAGAGATGACGTCATCACGCGGCACCGCTGCCTTCTCACGGAGGAATATAACTGAAATGTTGTGACATCGCTGTTTCCTGGACTCTTTCTGTCAGTTTTTCGTTTAAAAATGTCGGTTTTTCACGACGAGATCGAGATAGAAGACTTTGAGTTCGACGAAGAAACGGACACTTTTTATTTTCCTTGTCCGTGTGGAGACCGGTTTAGCATTAGCAAGGTAAGGCTTGCACGAGTTTGTGTACACTAGCACTAGGCAATGAACGGTAAACACGCGTTTGGCTCACCCGGTCTAATGTGGTCTAACCTGCTCTGGTGTAATGTGATCTAACCCGGTCTATAATGTGCTCTAACCTCGTCTGGTCTAATGTGGTTTAACCTGGTCTAATGTGGTCTAACCTGGTCTGGTGTAATGTGATCGAACCCGGTCTATAATGTGCTCTAACCTCGTCTGGTCTAATGTGGTCTAACCCGGTCCAACTTGGTCTAACCTGGTCTGGTCTAATGTGGTTTAACTCGGTCTAATGTGGTGTAACCTGATCTAATGTCGCCTAATCTGGTCTATTGTGGTCTAACGTGATCTATTATTGTCTAATCTGATCAAATGTGGTCTAATATGGTCTAATGTGGTCTAACATGATCTAATGTGGTCTGATCTGGTCTAATGTGGTGTAACCTGGTCTACTGTCATCTAAGGTGGTCTAATATGGTCTAACCTTAACTAACGTGGACTAACCTGGTCTAATGTGGTCTTCAGGAGGACCTTCAGAACGGGGAGGACGTGGCTTCGTGTCCCAGTTGTTCCCTCATTGTTAAAGTAATTTATGACCAGGTGAGTTTAGCTTTAGCCTGTCTACCTGTGTTAACTGCATATGAGGGGTCGGGGTTTGTGTGTATATTTAGTTGCAGGGGCGGGGCTTGTGTGTGTGTATATATTTAGTTGAGGAGGCGGGGCATATATATATATATATATATATATATATATATAAAAAATGTTCCTCTCGCCCCACGTGGGCGGTGTCTCCTTCAGACTCGGGTCCTCTACCAGAGGTCTGGGAGCCTGAGGGTTCTGTGCAGGATCTTAGCTGTTCCTAACAATGTTCTCTTTTGGACACAGATCTCTGATGTTGTTCCTGGTATCTGCTGGAGACATTGTCCCAGCTTGGGGGTCACTGCCCCTAGTGCCCCCATCACTACTGGTACCACTGTTGCCTTCACACTCCACATTTTCTCTAACTCCTCTTTCAGCCCTTGGTATTTCTCTTCTCTTCTCATGTTCTTTCTTTCTCATGTTGCTATCACTGGGGACTGCTACATCTATCACCACCACTGTCTTCTCATGTTTATCCACCACCACTATGTCAGGCTGATTGGCCATCACCATCTTGTCAGTCTGGATCTGGAAGTCCCACAGGATCTTGGCCTGTTTGTTCTCTGTCACCTTTGGGGGGTTCTCCCATCTTGACCCTTGACCTCCAGTCCATACTCTTTGCAGATGTTCCTGTACAGTATGTCCTCTACCTGGTTATGTCTCTCCATGGAGAGGCATATATATATATATATATATATATATATATATATATATATATATATATATATATACACATACATCTGTGACATGTCACAGAAGTTTTATATATTCTAATAATAGGACAGAAGTGTGACGTATTATAATCATTTGGCTTACACCATTGGACAGAACATTCAATATAAGCTTTTACCTCGTACCAAACACTTGGGTGTTTACCCACGGAACGGAGATCGTTTTGTTCGGTGAAAAGAGGTGGAAGTCGTCTTTGTCTTTGCTCAGCAATCCCTGAACTTTTGTCGCTGCTTAAATAATTGACTCAATAAACACCTTTATTGATTGGATTTCAATGTAATGACCACAGGAACTGAACATAGAGGTGTTAAGGTACCGTTTTTGATAAAATGTAAACGCACATAAGAAATCGCCTTCCAGCCTAAAGTTGGCTGTAGCTCTGAACGCGTCAGCGCGACTTATGCCTGGTTTCATGCTGAGCAGTCACATATATGCACATTTCAGAGTGGCCTTTTATTGTGGGCAGTATAATGTACACCTGTGCACTAATCATGATGTCAGATCAGCATCTTGATGTGGCACACCTGTGAGGTGGGATGGATTATCTCAGCAAAGCACAAGTGCTCACTATCACACATTTAGACAGATTTGTGAACAATGTTTGAGACAAATGGTAATATTGTGGATCTGGAATGAATTTTACATCTTTAAGTCCATCTGGTGAAAAATGGGAGCAAAAACAAAAGTGTTGTGTTTATATTTTTGTTGAGTGTATATATATATATATATATATATATATATATATATATATATATATATATATATATATATAGGTATGTATGTGTGTATATATATATATATATATGTATGTATGACTCAATGCCACATACATGGATACTGGAATGTTTAAAACTGTAGAACATCAACAGGACACTAAGAGAGTTCATCCAGAACTCAATGAGGCTGTGGAAGACAACTCTGGAGGCCAACTCAAAGCCAATTGCACAATTGAGCATCAGATGCGGCATTTACCAAGGAGATGCTCTGTCCCCCCTGCTGTTCTGCATAGGCCTAAACCCCCTCAGCCAGATCATCTCAAAGAGTGGCTTCGGATACCAGTTCCGAAGTGGAACATCCATCAACCACCTCCTCTACATGGATGACATCAAGCTGTATGCCAAGAATGAGCGTGACATTGATTCCCTAATTCACCTCACCCGGATCTACAGCAAAGACATTGGGATGTCATTGGGACTAGATAAATGTGGGCGGATGATATCTAGAAGAGGAAAGGTGATCACAACTGTAGGGGTTGACTTACCTGAAGGGAATATCACAGATGTGCAGGAAAGTTACAAACACCTACAGAGGGTAAGACAGGTCCTGAAAAGTCAGCTGAACGGCAAAAATAAGATCCAGGCCATTAACACCTATGCCCTGCCAGTAATCAGATACCCAGCTGGGATAATATTCTGGCCACTGGAAGAGATACAAGCCACTGATATCAAGACAAGGAAACTCCTTACCATGCATGGAGGGTTCCACCCCAAGTCCAGTGTCCTGAGGCTGTACACTAAGCGAAAGGAAGGGGGCCGAGGACTAGTAAGTGTCAGAACTACTGTCCAGGAGGAAACAGCGAACCTCCAGGAATACATCAAGAAAATGGCCCCCAATGATCTACTGCTAAGTGAATGCCTCAGGCAACAAAAGCCCAGTAAGGTCGAGGAACCAGAGGGGCTATCATGGAGGGACAAACCCTTGCATGGCGTGTACCATCGACAAATTGAGGAAGTGGCTGATATGGAAAAGACATACCAGTGTCTGGAAAAGGCTGGACTAAAGGACAGCACAGAGACACTACTCATGGCTGCACAAGAACAAGCCCTGAACACCAGAGCAATAGAGGCCGGAGTCTACCACATCAGACAGGACCCCAGGTGTAGGCTGTGGAGAGAAGCCCCTGAAACAGTCCAGCACATCACAGCAGGGTGTAAGATGGTGGCAGGTAAGGCATACATGGAGAGGCATAACCAGGTAGAGGACATACTGTACAGGAACATCTGTAAAGAGTATGGACTGGAGGTCAAGGGTCAACATGGGAGAACCCTCCAAAGGTGACAGAGAACAAACAGGCCAAGATCCTGTGGGACTTCCAGATCCAGACTGACAAGATGGTGATGACCAATCAGCCTGACATAGTGGTGGTGGATAAACATGAGAAGACAGTGGTGGTGATAGATGTAGCAGTCCCCAGTGATAGCAACATGAGAAAGAAAGAACATGAGAAGAGAAGAGAAATACCAAGGGCTGAAAGAGGAGTTAGAGAAAATGTGGAGTGTGAAGGCAACAGTGGTACCAGTAGTGATGGGGGCACTAGGGGCAGTGACCCCCAAGCTGGGGGAATGGCTCCAGCAGATACCAGGAACAACATCAGAGATCTGTGTCCAAAAGAGCGCATTGTTAGGAACAGCTAAGATCCTGCACAGAACCCTCAGGCTCCCAGACCTCTGGTAGAGGACCTGAGTCTGACGGAGACACCGCCCAGGTGGGGCGAGAGGAACATATATATATATTTATATATATATATATATATATATATATATATATATATATATATATATATATATATAGTTCAGAGGGCGGGGCTTGTGTGCGTGTTGAGGGGGTGGGGCTTGGGTGTGTTTAGTTGAGGGGGCGGGGCTTGTGTGTGTATTAATTTTCTAAATGTGTTTTATTTTCAGGAGTTATTCACAGTTGACGAAACAGTGGCAACAACAACTGAGACTAAACTGGAACTGATCCAGACATGAGGGTCTGTGGGGGTCTGGACCTAAAGGGGGTCTGGAGCTGCAGTCCACCAGGGGGGAGGAGTTAATTTATTATCAAACAGTTGTTTTATTGGTCATTGAATTAAAAATTATTCTGTCTACAGACATGACTCCACCTCCTTTATAGTGTGTGTGTGTGTATATTCCTATCTTTATGGGGACATAGATATGCATACATAGACACACCATGGGTACCAAAATTCAAGTCCCTACAAGGGTTAAATGCAAGTCCCCACGAGTAAAATATAAATCTGTGTGAAGTGTACTTTGTTCTATTGATTTTTATTTTTCAGAAGGCCCCATAAAGTACGAGGGAAAGCAGTACAAAGTGAAACAGAGGGTTTGAAAATGTTTATTTTGATTTGATTTGTTTTTTTAGACTTGTTTTATTTTTAGAATTTTTTTCAAAATGATCAGTTTTTTTAATTGCATATTAAAACTAGTGTGTGTGTGTTAATATTTATTGTGTGTGTGTTAACATCGACTGTGTGTGTGTGTCGACATCTACTGTTTGTGTGTGTGTGTGTGTGTCAACATCTACTCTGTGTGTGTGTCAACATCTACTCTGTGTGTGTGTCAACATCTACTCTGTGTGTGTGTCAACATCTACTGTGTGTGGGTGTGTGTGTGTGTCAACATCTACTCTGTGTGTGTGTGTCAACATCTACTGTTTGTGTGTGTGTCAACATCTACTGTTTGTGTGTGTGTCAACATCTACTCTGTGTGTGTGTGTGTGTGTCAACATCTACTGTTTGTGTGTGTGTCAACATCTACTCTGTGTGTGTGTGTGTGTGTCAACATCTACTGTTTGTGTGTGTGTCAACATCTACTGTTTGTGTGTGTGTCAACATCTACTCTGTGTGTGTGTGTCGACATCTACTGTTTGTGTGTGTGTTAACATCTACTCTGTGTGTGTGTGTGTGTGTCGACATCTACTGTTTGTGTGTGTGTGTGTGTCAACATCTACTCTGTGTGTGTGTGTCGACATCTACTGTTTGTGTGTGTGTCAACATCTACTCTGTGTGTGTGTGTGTGTGTCAACATCTACTCTGTGTGTGTGTGTGTGTGTCAACATCTACTCTGTGTGTGTGTGTCAACATCTACTCTGTGTGTGTGTCAACATCTACTGTTTGTGTGTGTGTCAACATCTACTGTTTGTGTGTGTGTCAACATCTACTCTGTGTGTGTGTGTCAACATCTACTCTGTGTGTGTGTGTGTGTGTGTCAACATCTACTGTTTGTGTGTGTGTCAACATCTACTGTGTGTGTGTGTGTGTGTCAACATCTACTGTTTGTGTGTGTGTCAACATCTACTGTTTGTGTGTGTGTTAACATCTGTGTGTGGGGGGCATGTTTTTATTCTGGGGCATATTATGTGACTTTCTTGCCATGTGATTGGACGCCCTGCGGCAGGATGATGTCATCAGGCCATGTGATCAGCTGACTGTTCTAGTTCAACTTTAACAAAAGCTTCAGTTGAAGAAACTGACGGTGAGTTTTCAACAGCTTCAAAACTTATAAAATTTAAGGAAAAATATTTGATTTGAAAGGGATTTAATAAGTGATTTTATTTACGTTTTTATTGTATTTACTGTTTATATTTTTAATGAAATTAAAAATCATATATATTTGGAATTTCATTACATTTTTATGTAGTTTTTATTGTCGTTCTTTTCAGTTTCTGTAGTTTTTATTGTCGTTCTTTTCAGTGTCAGTAGTTTTTATTGTCGTTCTTTTCAGTTTCAGTAGTTTTTATTGTCGTTCTTTTCAGTGTCAGTAGTTTTTATTGTCGTTCTTTTCAGTTTCTGTAGTTTTTATTGTCGTTCTTTTCAGTTTCTGTAGTTTTTATTGTCGTTCTTTTCAGTGTCAGTAGTTTTTATTGTCGTTCTTTTCAGTTTCAGTAGTTTTTATTGTCGTTCTTTTCAGTGTCAGTAGTTTTTATTGTCGTTCTTTTCAGTTTCTGTAGTTTTTATTGTCGTTCTTTTCAGTGTCAGTAGTTTTTATTGTCGTTCTTTTCAGTGTCAGTAGTTTTTATTGTCGTTCTTTTCAGTGTCAGTAGTTTTTATTGTCGTTCTTTTCAGTTTCTGTAGTTTTTATTGTCGTTCTTTTCAGTGTCAGTAGTTTTTATTGTCGTTCTTTTCAGTGTCAGTAGTTTTTATTGTCGTTCTTTTCAGTGTCAGTAGTTTTTATTCCCGTTCTTTTCAGTGTCTGTAGTTTTTATTGTCGTTCTTTTCAGTGTCAGTAGTTTTTATTGTCGTTCTTTTCAGTGTCCGTAGTTTTTATTGTCGTTCTTTTCAGTGTCCGTAGTTTTTATTGTCGTTCTTTTCAGTGTCCGTAGTTTTTATTCCCGTTCTTTTCAGTGTCTGTAGTTTTTATTGTCGTTCTTTTCAGTGTCAGTAGTTTTTATTGTCGTTCTTTTCAGTGTCAGTAGTTTTTATTGTCGTTCTTTTCAGTTTCAGTAGTTTTTATTGTCGTTCTTTTCAGTGTCAGTAGTTTTTATTGTCGTTCTTTTCAGTTTCAGTAGTTTTTATTGTCGTTCTTTTCAGTGTCAGTAGTTTTTATTGTCGTTCTTTTCAGTTTCTGTAGTTTTTATTGTCGTTCTTTTCAGTGTCTGTAGTTTTTATTGTCGTTCTTTTCAGTTTCTGTAGTTTTTATTGTCCTTTTCAGTTTCTGTAGTTTTTATTGTCGTTCTTTTCAGTGTCAGTAGTTTTTATTGTCGTTCTTTTCAGTTTCTGTAGTTTTTATTGTCGTTCTTTTCAGTTTCTGTAGTTTTTATTGTCGTTCTTTTCAGTGTCAGTAGTTTTTATTGTCGTTCTTTTCAGTGTCAGTAGTTTTTATTGTCGTTCTTTTCAGTTTCTGTAGTTTTTATTGTCGTTCTTTTCAGTTTCTGTAGTTTTTATTGTCGTTCTTTTCAGTGTCCGTAGTTTTTATTGTCGTTCTTTTCAGTTTCTGTAGTTTTTATTGTCGTTCTTTTCAGTGTCAGTAGTTTTTATTGTCGTTCTTTTCAGTGTCCGTAGTTTTTATTGTCGTTCTTTTCAGTTTCTGTAGTTTTTATTGTCGTTCTTTTCAGTGTCAGTAGTTTTTATTGTCGTTCTTTTCAGTGTCAGTAGTTTTTATTGTCGTTCTTTTCAGTGTCAGTAGTTTTTATTGTCGTTCTTTTCAGTGTCAGTAGTTTTTATTGTCGTTCTTTTCAGTGTCAGTAGTTTTTATTGTCGTTCTTTTCAGTGTCAGTAGTTTTTATTGTCGTTCTTTTCAGTGTCAGTAGTTTTTATTGTCGTTCTTTTCAGTGTCAGTAGTTTTTATTGTCGTTCTTTTCAGTGTCAGTAGTTTTTATTGTCGTTCTTTTCAGTGTCAGTAGTTTTTATTGTCGTTCTTTTCAGTGTCAGTAGTTTTTATTGTCGTTCTTTTCAGTGTTAGTAGTTTTTATTCCCGTTCTTTTCAGTGTCTGTAGTTTTTATTGTCGTTCTTTTCAGTGTCTGTAGTTTTTATTGTCGTTCTTTTCAGTGTCTGTAGTTTTTATTGTCGTTCTTTTCAGTGTCTGTAGTTTTTATTGTCGTTCTTTTCAGTGTCAGTAGTTTTTATTGTCGTTCTTTTCAGTGTCAGTAGTTTTTATTCCCGTTCTTTTCAGTGTCTGTAGTTTTTATTGTCGTTCTTTTCAGTGTCAGTAGTTTTTATTGTCGTTCTTTTCAGTTTCAGTAGTTTTTATTGTCGTTCTTTTCAGTGTCTGTAGTGTTTATTGTCGTTCTTTTCTGTGTCAGTAGTTTTTATTGTCGTTCTTTTCAGTGTCAGTAGTTTTTATTCCCGTTCTTTTCAGTGTCAGTAGTTTTTATTCCCGTTCTTTTCAGTGTCAGTAGTTTTTATTGTCGTTCTTTTCAGTGTCTGTAGTTTTTATTGTCGTTCTTTTCAGTTTCAGTAGTTTTTATTGTCGTTCTTTTCAGTGTCTGTAGTGTTTATTGTCGTTCTTTTCTGTGTCTGTAGTGTTTATTGTCGTTCTTTTCAGTGTCAGTAGTTTTTATTCCCGTTCTTTTCAGTGTCAGTAGTTTTTATTCCCGTTCTTTTCAGTGTCAGTAGTTTTTATTGTCGTTCTTTTCTGTGTCAGTAGTTTTTATTGTCGTTCTTTTCTGTGTCTGTAGTTTTTATTGTCGTTCTTTTCAGTGTCAGTAGTTTTTATTGTCGTTCTTTTCAGTGTCTGTAGTGTTTATTGTCGTTCTTTTCTGTGTCAGTAGTTTTTATTGTCGTTCTTTTCAGTGTCAGTAGTTTTTATTCCTGTTCTTTTCAGTGTCAGTAGTTTTTATTCCCGTTCTTTTCAGTTTCAGTAGTTTTTATTGTCGTTCTTTTCAGTGTCAGTAGTTTTTATTGTCGTTCTTTTCTGTTTCAGTCGTGTTTTTTTCTTACTGGGGTTGTGAACTCCCAACAAAGCCTTTCAGGAATGCCCCGCCCTCAGTGGCTCTAGCCAATCATAGCACTAGAACAGTAGGTTTTTCTATTTTTCCTGAGGAAAAATGCTAATGAGCTATGCTTTGTATGGTTACCTGCTAATGATAATAAAGCTTTGTATCGTTACCTGCTAATGCTAATAAGGCTTTGTATTATTACCTGCTAATGCTAATAAGGCTTTGTATCGTTACCTGCTAATGCTAAAGGAGGCATTGTATGGTTACATGCTAATGCTAATGTGACTTTGTATGGTTACCTGCTAAAGCTAATGAGCTATTCTTTGTATGCTTACCTGCTAATGAGTATGTATGATTACCTGCTAATGATAATTATGCTTTGTATGGTTACCTGCTAATGCTAATGAGAATTTGTAGGGTTACCTGCTAATGAGGCTATGTATGATTACCTGCTAATGCGGGTTTGTATGATGACTTGCTAATGCTGATAAGCCTATGTATGCTTACCTAGTAATGCTAATGAGGCTTTGTATGGTTAACTGCTAATGCTAATCAGGTTTTGTATGGTTACCTGCTAATGAGGCTATGTATGATTACGTACTAATGGTAATGATGCTATGTACGGTTGCCTGCTAATGCTAATGATGCTATGTATGGTTACCTGCTAATGCTAATGAGGCTATGTACTATTACCTGCTAATGCTAATCAGGCTATGTATGGTTACTTGAATAGGCAGCTATGCTAATGAACTAATTATCTTTTTGCCTTTTTAATTTTTATTTCTTTTTTTCTTCTGTTATGTCATTTTTTTCCTTTTTTCAAATATATCTCTTTTTTGCCTTGTTTATTAAATTGTTTCTCCAATTTTTTATTTTTTCCCAACAGGAAGTGTCTCCACCCATTTATCGCCATGGAACGTAAACTGGATTTGTCACGTTTATCAGATGAAGAAGCTAAACATGTTTGGGAAGTGATTCAACGAGACTTCAACCTGAGGAAGAAGGAGGAGGAACGACTGGGGTAAACAACAACAAACAAATAAAACGGAATAAACAAGTGTTAACAACAAATAAACAAAAACAAGACAAGTGTAATGAAAAAACAAAATGAACCAATACTTGGGGTGGTTCCCCAGGTCATTGTTGGTGGTTCCTCAGGTCATTGTGGGTGGTTCCTCAGGTCAGTGTTGGTGGTTCCTCAGGTCACTGTGGGTGGTTCCTCAGGTCATTGTGGGTGGTTCCTCAGGTCATTGTGGGTGATTCCTCAGGTCACTGTGGGTGGTTCCTCAGGTCACTGTTGGTGGTTCCTCAGGTCATTGTGGGTGGTTCCTCAGGTCACTGTTGGTGGTTCCTCAGGTCATTGTGGGTGGTTCCTCAGGTCATTGTGGGTGGTTCCTCAGGTCATTGTGGGTGATTCCTCAGGTCACTGTGGGTGGTTCCTCAGGTCACTGTTGGTGGTTCCTCAGGTCACTGTGGGTGGTTCCTCAGGTCACTGTTGGTGGTTCCTCAGGTCACTGTGGGTGGTTCCTCAGGTCATTGTGGGTGGTTCCTCAGGTCATTGTGGGTGGTTCCTCAGGTCATTGTGGGTGGTTCCTCAGGTCACTGTTGGTGGTTCCTCAGGTCACTGTTGGTGGTTCCTCAGGTCACTGTGGGTGGTTCCTCAGGTCACTGTGGGTGGTTCCTCAGGTCATTGTGGGTGGTTCCTCAGGTCATTGTGGGTGATTCCTCAGGTCACTGTGGGTGGTTCCTCATGTCACTGTTGGTGGTTCCTCAGGTCACTGTGGGTGGTTCCTCGGGTCACTGTGGGTGGTTCCTCAGGTCACTGTTGGTGGTTCCTCAGGTCACTGTTGGTGGTTCCTCAGGTCACTGTGGGTGGTTCCTCGGGTCACTGTGGGTGGTTCCTCAGGTCATTGTGGGTGGTTCCTCAGGTCATTGTGGGTGGTTCCTCAGGTCATTGTGGGTGGTTCCTCAGGTCATTGTGGGTGATTCCTCAGGTCACTGTGGGTGGTTCCTCAGGTCATTGTGGGTGGTTCCTCAGGTCACTGTTGGTGGTTCCTCAGGTCATTGTGGGTGGTTCCTCAGGTCATTGTGGGTGGTTCCTCAGGTCATTGTGGGTGATTCCTCAGGTCACTGTGGGTGGTTCCTCAGGTCACTGTTGGTGGTTCCTCAGGTCACTGTGGGTGGTTCCTCAGGTCACTGTTGGTGGTTCCTCAGGTCACTGTGGGTGGTTCCTCAGGTCATTGTGGGTGGTTCCTCAGGTCATTGTGGGTGGTTCCTCAGGTCATTGTGGGTGGTTCCTCAGGTCATTGTGGGTGGTTCCTCAGGTCATTGTGGGTGGTTCCTCAGGTCATTGTGGGTGGTTCCTCAGGTCATTGTGGGTGGTTCCTCAGGTCATTGTGGGTGGTTCCTCAGGTCATTGTGGGTGATTCCTCAGGTCACTGTGGGTGGTTCCTCAGGTCACTGTTGGTGGTTCCTCAGGTCACTGTGGGTGGTTCCTCAGGTCACTGTGGGTGGTTCCTCAGGTCACTGTTGGTGGTTCCTCGGGTCACTGTGGGTGGTTCCTCGGGTCACTGTGGGTGGTTCCTCGGGTCACTGTGGGTGGTTCCTCAGGTCACTGTGGGTGGTTCCTCAGGTCATTGTGGGTGATTCCTCAGGTCACTGTGGGTGGTTCCTCAGGTCACTGTTGGTGGTTCCTCAGGTCACTGTGGGTGGTTCCTCAGGTCACTGTGGGTGGTTCCTCGGGTCACTGTTGGTGGTTCCTCGGGTCACTGTGGGTGGTTCCTCGGGTCACTGTGGGTGGTTCCTCAGGTCACTGTGGGTGGTTCCTCAGGTCATTGTGGGTGGTTCCTCAGGTCACTGTTGGTGGTTCCTCGGGGTCACTGTGGGTGGTTCCTCGGGTCATTGTGGGTGGTTCCTCAGGTCACTGTTGGTGGTTCCTCAGGTCATTGTGGGTGGTTCCTCAGGTCACTGTGGGTGGTTCCTCAGGTCACTGTGGGTGATTCCTCAGGTCACTGTGGTGGTTCCTCAGGTCACTGTGGGTGGTTCCTCAGGTCACTGTGGGTGGTTCCTCAGGTCACTGTGGATAGTTATTTCTGAGCATGCTCAGTGTGACGTGTGACTCAGCCAATTCACATGATGTGTTCAGGAACTCAGCATGAAAGCGAGTGCTGTTGAATCGATCACGTGCAGTCACACGCTCCAAGTGAAAACAAAGAACAGCTGTCCTCTACTGTGGCTCCATCCACAGCAGTTGTCTTCTACCGTGGCTCTGACGTGCCAGGCATGTCAGAGTAAAAAATAAAAACATTAATAGAAACATAACTACAATACATACACCTTAAAACACAATACTATATATATATATATATATATATATATATTATATATATATATATATATATATATATATATATATATATATATATATATATATATATATATATATATATATATATATATATATATAATATATATATGTGTGTGTGTGTGTGTATATAATATTGTTGTTGTATATTTCAGGGATCTGAAGAGTCGTATCCAGAAGGAGGACAGTAAACGTCAGCTGTTTGGTTCAGAAAACAGTGACGTCAGTGAATCTTTGTGCATTCGATGTCTTCAACCATTTAAGTTTTTACTGAACAGTAAACGACAATGTTTAGATTGTTTACTGTTTACATGTAAAAACTGTAGCAGGTACAACAAGAAAGAACATGGATGGGTCTGTGACAACTGCAGAATGACCAGGTGAGGAGGGAGGGAGGGAGGGAGGGAGGGAGGGAGGGAGGGAGGGAGGGAGGGAGAGAGAGAGAGAGAGAGAGAGGAGAGAGAGAGGAGAGAGAGAGAGAGAGAGAGAGAGAGAGAGAGAGAGAGAGAGAGAGAGAGAGAGAGGAGAGAGAGAGAGAGAGAGAGAGAGAGAGAGAGAGAGAGAGGAGAGAGAGAGAGAGAGAGAGAGAGAGAGAGAGGAGAGAGAGAGAGAGAGAGAGAGAGAGAGAGAGAGTGGAGAGAGAAGAAACATTTCCTGTCTTTAAGGTGTTTTATTTTGGTGGATAACACCACTTCCCTGTCTTCAGGGTGTTTTATTTTGGTAGATAACATCACTTCCTGTCTTCAGGGTACTAAAGATCGGTACCGTTGGTTGGTACCATGACAACGTCCGTAACCGTTTCAAACGCTTCGGCAGCGCTAAAGTCATGAGGTCACTGTACAAACGACTGAATGGAGATGGTGAGTGCTCTGGGGTGGGGCCCTGGGGGCGGGGCCATCTGGTGTTAACGCCTTCACCCTGGATTTTCTCTTTCAGGCGGTCGTGATGACGACACTCGGAGCATGCCTGACGTCCACAGCCGTGAGTCCAATCAGCTGACACTACTTGACTTTTGTCCTGCCCCCTCTCAGTCCTAGAACCAGAAGGGGCGGGGTTGGGCAGGATTATGGGTAATGGAGTTGTAAAAGCTGACTTTCTTCTTTTCAATTCCAGACGTTTACAACACAGTAAAATAATAAAAGTACAAAACTGTTGAAATGGAAAAATTGTAAAAGCGTACATGTTTAAAAGCGTACATGTTTAAAAGCGTACATGTTTAAAAGCGTAAATGTGTAAAAGCGTACATGTTTTAAAAGCGTAAATGTGTAAAAGCGTACATGTTTAAAAGCGTACATGTTTAAAAGCGTACATGTTTAAAAGCGTACATGTTTAAAAGCGTAAATGTGTAAAAGCGTACATGTTTAAAAGCGTAAATGTGTAAAAGCGTAATGTGTAAAAGCGTACATGTTTAAAAGCGTAAATGTGTAAAAGCGTACATGTTTAAAAGCGTAAATGTGTAAAAGCGTACATGTTTAAAAGCGTACATGTTTAAAAGCGTAAATGTGTAAAAGCGTACATGTTTAAAAGCGTACATGTTTAAAAGCGTACATGTTTAAAAAGCGTACATGTTTAAAAGCGTACATGTTTAAAAGCGTAAATGTGTAAAAGTGTACATGTTTAAAAGCGTACATGTTTAAAAGCGAAAATGTGTAAAAGCGAAAATGTGTAAAAGCGTACATGTTTAAAAGCGAAAATGTGTAAAAGCGAAAATGTGTAAAAGCGTACATGTTTAAAAGCGTACATGTTTAAAAGTGTACATGTTTAAAAGCGTACATGTTTAAAAGCGTACATGTTTAAAAGCGTACATGTTTAAAAGCGTACATGTGTAAAAGCGTACATGTTTAAAAGCGTACATGTTTAAAAGCGTACATGTTTAAAAGCGTACATGTTTAAAAGCGTACATGTTTAAAAGCGTACATGTTTAAAAGCGTACATGTTTAAAAGCGAAAATGTGTAAAAGCGAAAATGTGTAAAAGCGTACATGTTTAAAAGCGAAAATGTGTAAAAGCGAAAATGTGTAAAAGCGTACATGTTTAAAAGCGTACATGTTTAAAAGCGTACATGTTTAAAAGCGAAAATGTGTAAAAGTGAAAATGTGTAAAAGCGTACATGTTTAAAAGCGTACACGTGTAAAAGCGTACATGTTTAAAAGCGTACATGTTTAAAAGCGTACATGTTTAAAAGCGTACATGTTTAAAAGCGTAAATGTGTAAAAGTGTACATGTTTAAAAGCGTACATGTTTAAAAGCGTACATGTGTAAAAGTGTAAAAATATAAGATAAAAAAGTCAAACAATAAGTGTTGTTTTCAACTTCAGACGGCTACAACGGGATGGAGGACGACCATGGAGAGGTGGAAGCACAGCGCTACAAAGTGGTGATAAGCCCCGCCCTAACATATATAACCCTGCCCCCACAGGTGTATCTCCACCTCCTAAATGCTGTTTTTGTTTCAGATGAGGAAGTCCAAGCGTCTTCTGTCCGTCCACCCCATGGACTTCGACTCAGAGGAATACTTCCCGTACTCCCGCCGCCCATCAGTGCAGGTAAGAGGGCGGGATTTATTCTGTCCTTATATGGTCTTGATATCTGTTGCCGTGGACGACCACTGTGTGGTTTTCAGATGCAGATGGAAGAGCGCGGTTACCGTAACGACGCTGACTATGACACCTTCAACCACCGTGCACACCGCCGCAAAAGTCTGGACCGACACCACCTGAGGCCTGGTTAGGTTCCGCTCACATTTACACTATTATTGTTGTTGTTTATTGGTCACATGACTACAGTGACAGTCAGATAGTTGTTGTTGTTTACAGTTATTGTTTATTGGTCAGATGACTACAGTGACAGTTGTGTTGTTGTTTACAGTTGTTGTTTGTTGGTCAGATGATTACAGTGACAGTTGAATTGTTTTTGTTTACAGTTGTTTATTGGTCAGATGAAGACAGTGACTGTTGGATTGTTTACAGTTGTTGTTGTTTATTAGTCAAATGACTACACTGACAGTCAGATTGCTGTTTTTGTTCACAGTTGTTTATTGGTTCAGATGTCTACAGTAACTGTCAAGTTGTTGTTTTTGTTCACAGTTGTTGTTTATTGGTTCAGATGTCTACAGTAACTGTCAAGTTGTTGTTTTTGTTTACAGTTGTTGTTTATTGGTCAGATGACAACAGTGACAGTCAGATAGTTGTTGTTGTTTACAGTTGTTGTTTATTGGTCAGTTGACTACAGTGACAGTCGGATTGTTGTTGTTGTTTACAGTTGTTTATTGGTCAGATGACTACAGTAACTGTCGAATTGCTGTTTTTGTTTACTGTTGTTGTTTATTGGTCAGATGACTACAGTGACAGTCGGATTGTTGTTGTTGTTCACAGTTGTTTATTGGTCAGATGACTACAGTAACTGTCGAATTGTTGTTTTTGTTTACTGTTGTTGTTTATTGGTCAAATGATTACAGTAACTGTCGGATTGTTGTTTTTGTTTACAGTTGTTGTTGTTGTTTATTGGTCAGATGACTACAGTGACAGTCGGATGGTCAGGACTCGCTCGCTGTCAAAGATCACCTCCTCTGTTGCTAGGCAACAGTACGTGGACACTTCTGATGAGGACGACTACCCTAGACACGCCCCATTTTACCAACAGCCAATCCACCGCCGCAAGAATAGCCGCGCCTCCTCCCAGGAGAACCTGGGCCAGGCGCCACCTGTAAGCGACCGGCCAATCACAGACACCCATCATGCATGTGTTACTTCCTGTAGTATTTGTCCTTTCACATTAAAAGTCTTAATTGTTGTATTTTTCAGATTAATGAGTTGAACAAACGTATGTCTGCGATAGAGAGTCTGCTGACACGACTGGAGGAGAAGATGGTTCCTACTGAGGAGGTGAGTGACCTCTGACCAGCAGTCACAGAACCCATAACCCTGTGACCTTTTACCAGCAGTCACAGAACCCATAACTCTGTGACCTTTGACCTTTCCTCCAGTTGGGGGGGGGTGTCAGCTCATAATGAAGAGGAGAAGCTGAGGAGGAAGCTGAGTGAGTTGGCGGGAAACCTGAGTGACAAGAACGTTTCGTCAGATGAAGAGAAGAAGAGCTTCAGTCTGTCCAAGGGGGCGGGGCTGAGAGCAGGGCTGGGGGCAGGACCTTCTCTGGATGGCCTGAAGGACAAAGGCCTGAGCTCCTCCAGTGACGAAGCCCCACCCACTGAAGCCCAGAAGGTAAGACCACACCCACCTGAGGTTAACTACTTCCACCTGAGGATTGGTTTGCCACCTGAGGGCGTGGTTTGGCCATGTTGGGTGGGCAGGGCTTTGCCTGAGGACGGGGCTTTCTAACCTGTGTCCCTGTAATTGGCTTTCAGAGATCAACGGCTGCCGCCCTCTGTGACCTCACCACTGAGGTTCTGAGAACCATTAATGCCACCGAAAAGGTGCTGGTGGGCTACGGCCTGTCAGACCCCACCCACTCAGACCCCGCCCACTCAGACTCCGCCCAACGCTCACATTTAGCAGGCACTGACGTAAAACGGGCCGATGACGCGTTCAGGGAACTTGAGGAAAATGTAAGATTCACCTTCATCTGCACGTCTCTACCCCAGACCTAAACCCCGCCCATACAGACATGAGCCCCGCCCCTCCAGCTCTTTGTTTAAAGACATAAGCACCACCCCTATAAATATGAGCCTGTCCATACAAACATGAGCCCCAGCCCTACAAACATAAGCTCCGTTCTTCCAGCCCTTTGTTTAGACATAAGTCCCACCCCTATATATATAAACCCCACTTCTACAGCACTTTGTTTAAAGACATGTCTCGCCCCTCCAGTACAGTGTGTCCATACATAAGCCCCGTCCCTCCAGTCCAGCGCGTGTAGATATAAGCCCCGCCCCTCCAGTCCAGCGCGTGTGGACATAAACCCTGCCCCGCCAGTACAGCGTGTATAGACATAAGCCCCGCCCCTCTAATCCAGTACACATAGACATAAGCCCTGCCCCTCCAGTACAGTGTGTACAGACAAAACCCCCGCCCCTCCAGTCCAGCACGCATAGACATAAGCCCCGCCCCTCCAGTCCAGCGCGCATAGACCTACGCCCTCCCCCTGCAGTACAATGTGTACTGACATAAGCCCTGCCCTTCCAGTAGAGTGTGTACTGACATAAGCCCTGCCCTTCCAGTACAGTGTGTACTGACATAAGCCCTGCCCTTCCAGTACAGTGTGTACTGACATAAGCCCTGCCCTTCCAGTACAGTGTGTACTGACATAAGCCCTGCCCTTCCAGTAGAGTGTGTACTGACATAAGCCCTGCCCTTCCAGTAGAGTGTGTACTGACATAAGCCCTGCCCTTCCAGTACAGTGTGTACTGACATAAGCCCTGCCCTTCCAGTAGAGTGTGTACTGACATAAGCCCTGCCCTTCCAGTAGAGTGTGTACTGACATAAGCCCTGCCCCTCCAGTTCAGTGCCTTGCCCCGGCTGCGTCTGGTTGGTCTGAGCTGTAGTGGTTCTCTTAAAAATTGTCAACATATTGCTACTTTATTCTGACCATTGTTGTTTATCCATTGCGGGGCTAGCAAACATGCTAGCTAACACACTAGCTCTCAAGTTAGCTAACATGCTAACTAATAATCTAGCTAACATGGTAACTTACATGCTAGCTAACAAACTTGCTAACACATTTCCATATATAGTGAACTTTTGTGGGTCCAGCGCTGACCCCTGGGGGGCACCACCTCTCATGTCATCATTGTGCTTGTTGTTAGTGGTGTGAATAATTTGTCCCACCTCCCTGGTCATTTGTGCCCCTGCCCTCTGTGCTGTCACATGACCATCTGCTGCATTTGCTGGTGCAGGTGTATATGGCGGCCGGCCAATCGTATGCACTGGAGTCCAAACTGCAACGTCTAGAGCAGAACGCCAAGAACCGTTTTGGAGGAACCACCGACTCTGAACTGTCCGAGTTGGAGGACGTGGTGGCGCTAACAGCAGCCAGGGTGCAGAGCACCGAGAGTGAGGTGGGTGGAGCTAAGAACACAGAGAGTGAGGTGGGTGGGGCTAAGAGCCCCGAGAGTGAGGTAGGTGGAGCTAAGAACTTAGAGAGTGAGGTGGGTGGAGCTAAGACCACAGAGAGTGAGGTGGGTGGAGCTAAGACCACAGAGAGTGAGGTGGGTGGAGCTAATGGTAGCCAGGGTGCAGAGCACCGAGAGTGAGGTGGGTGGAGCTAAGAACACAGAAAGTGAGGTGGGTGGGGCTAAGAGCCCCGAGAGTGAGGTAGGTGGAGCTAAGAACGTAGAGAGTGAGGTGGGTGGAGCTAAGACCACAGAGAGTGAGGTGGGTGGAGCTAATGGCAGCCAGGGTGCAGAGCACCGAGAGTGAGGTGGGTGGAGCTAAGAACACTGAGAGCGAGGTGGGTGGAGCTAAGAACATTGAGAGTGAGGTGGGTGGAGCTAAGAGCCCCGAGAGTGAGGTAGGTGGAGCTAAGAACACAGAGAGTGAGCGAAAGTACGACTGTAGTAGATGTAGTATACAGTATTATTACTGTGTACTAATACTGTACTTTTTTCAGGTCTCAGACATTGAGAGTAAGATTGCTGCTCTGAGTACTGGAGGATCCAAGAAGAAGGTAAAAGTGCCTGGCAATAGTACCGATAACAATAATACCAGTAACAATAGCACCATTAACATTAGAACCAGTAACAATAGTACCAGTAACAATAGCACCATTAACATTAGAACCAGTAACAATAGTACCAGTAACAATAGCACCATTAACATTAGAACCAGTAACAATAGTACCAGTAACAATAGCACCATTAACATTAGAACCAGTAACAATAGTACCAGTAACAATAGCACCATTAACATTAGAACCAGTAACAATAGTACCAGTAACAATAGCACCATTAACATTAGAACCAGTAACAATAGTACCAGTAACAATAGTACCAGTAACAATAGCACCATTAACATTAGAACCAGTAACAATAGTACCAGTAACAATAGCACCATTAACATTAGAACCAGTAACAATAGTACCAGTAACAATAGTACCAGTAACAATAGCACCATTAACATTAGAACCAGTAACAATAGTACCAGTAACAATAGCACCATTAACATTAGAACCAGTAACAATAGCACCATTAACATTAGAACCAGTAACAATAGCACCAGTAACATTAGTACAAATAACAATAGTACCCGTAACAATAATACCAGTAACAATAAAACTCTTACTACTAGTAGTGGACCTGTTACCAATGGTTTGAATGGTACTAATGGTAGTAATAGTATTAATGGCACTATTGGTACTAATGATACTAACGGTACTAATGGTTCTAATGTTTATAATTGTACTAATGGTTATAATTGTACTAATGGTACTAATCTCCTGAATGGTACTAATGGTTATAATGGTTATAATTGTACTAATGGTACTAATTGTACTAATGGTACTAATGGTTATAATTGTACTAATGGTACTAATTGTACTAATGGTACTAATGGTTATAATTGTACTAATGGTACTTGTGGCATGAATGGTACTAATGGTACTAATTGTAATAATGATACTAATTGTACTAATATTCTAATGGTACTAATGTTACTAGTGGTACTAATGGCACTCATAGTACTAATGACACGAATGGTACTATTGGTACTAATAATTCTTATTTTTATATATATAATTGTATTCATGTACTAATGGTACTAATGGTACTAATTGTACTATGTTTTTTTCAGGTTTCTTCATCTCATCAGAGAAAGAAAAACAGCCAAGACTTTAACAGTAAGACCCTTAACTTTATCCTTAACTTTAAACTTAACTTTATCCTTAACTTTAAACTTAACTTTATCCTTAACTTTAAACTTAACTTTATCCTTAACTTTAAACTTAACTTTATCCTTACCTTTAAACTTAACTTTATCCTTAACTTTAAACTTAACTTTATCCTTAACTTTAAACTTAACTTTATCCTTAACTTTAAACTTAACTTTATCCTTAACTTTAAACTTAACTTTAGCCTTAACTTTAAACTTAACTTTATCCTTAACTTTAAACTTAACTTTATCCTTACCTTTAAACTTAACTTTATCCTTAACTTTAAACTTAACTTTATCCTTAACTTTAAACTTAACTTTATCCTTAACTTTAAACTTAACTTTATCCTTAACTTTAAACTTAACTTTAGCCTTAACTTTAAACTTAACTTTATCCTTAACTTTAAACTTAACTTTATCCTTAACTTTAAACTTAACTTTAGCCTTAACTTTAAACTTAACTTTAGCCTTAACTTTAAACTTAACTTTATCCTTAACTTTAAACTTAACTTTATCCTTAACTTTAAACTTAACTTTATCCTTAACTTTAAACTTAACTTTATCCTTAACTTTAAACTTAACTTTATCCTTAACTTTAAACTTAACTTTATCCTTAACTTTAAACTTAACTTTAGCCTTAACTTTAAACTTAACTTTATCCTTAACTTTAAACTTAACTTTAGCCTTAACTTTAAACTTAACTTTATCCTTAACTTTAAAGTTAACTTTATCCTTAACTTTAAACTTAACTTTAGCCTTAACTTTAAACTTAACTTTATCCTTAACTTTAAACTTAACTTTATCCTTAACTTTAAACTTAACTTTATCCTTAACTTTAAACTTAACTTTATCCTTAACTTTAAACTTAACTTTATCCTTAACTTTAAACTTAACTTTATCCTTAACTTTAAACTTAACTTTATCCTTAACTTTAAACTTAACTTTATCCTTAACTTTAAACTTAACTTTATCCTTAACTTTAAACTTAACTTTATCCTTAACTTTAAACTTAACTTTAGCCTTAACTTTAAACTTAACTTTATCCTTAACTTTAAACTTAACTTTATCCTTAACTTTAAACTTAACTTTAGCCTTAACTTTAAACTTAACTTTAGCCTTAACTTTAGTGTCAGTGTATTTCTGTGTATTGTCAGTGTATTTTTGTGTATTGTCAGTGTATTTTTGTGTATTGTCAGTGTATTTTTGTGTATTGTCAGTGTATTTCTGTGTATTGTCAGTGTATTTCTGTGTATTGTCAGTGTATTTCTGTGTATTGTCAGTGTATTTTTGTGTATTGTCAGTGTATTTTTGTGTATTGTCAGTGTATTTTTGTGTATTGTCAGTGTATTTCTGTGTATTGTCAGTGTATTTTTGTGTATTGTCAGTGTATTTCTGTGTATTGTCAGTGTATTTCTGTGTATTGTCAGTGTGTTTCTGTGTATTGTCAGTGTATTTCTGTGTACTGACCAGTTTCTTGCTGGTGTTGTGTGTTTTTTCCACAGGAAACTCCAGTGGAACTCAGTGGAAAAACAACATTTACTGATCAACTCATCTATAATCAATCATCTATCATCCATAATTGTCATGTCAATGTGAAGACCATCTGTTATTCACTTTCTAAAATAAAAGCTGTGGAGTTTTTCACAATAAAAGTAATAAGTAGATTAATGTCTTAATGCAAAATTTTTATTCACGAATTTCAACATAAAAGCCTGAGTTAAAACAATAAAAGAATATTTCACTTCAAAAGTGTTTTCATCCATCACTGTAGTGATTGGCATGATTATTAGACCCTCCCCCTGTCCTTAGACCATCCCTCTGTCCTTAGACCCAGCCCCTGTCCTTAGACCCTCCCCCTGTCCTTAGACCCTCCCACTGTCCTTAGACCATCCCTCTGTCCTTAGACCCTGCCCCTGTCCTTAGACCCTGCCCCTGTCCTTAGACCCTCCCCCTGTCCTTAGACCCTCCCACTGTCCTTAGACCCTCCCCCTGTCCTTAGACCCTCCCTCTGTCCTTAGACCCTCCCCCTGTCCTTAGACCCTCCCACTGTCCTTAGACCCTCCCCTGTCCTTAGACCCTCCCCCTGTCCTTAGACCCTCCCACTGTCCTTAGACCCTCCCATTTCCTTAGGCCCTCCCCCTGTCCTTAGACCCTCCCACTGTCCTTAGACCCTCCCTCTGTCCTTAGACCCTCCCCCTGTCCTTAGACCCTCCCACTGTCCTTAGCTGTATCTCAGCACCTCGTCGGTTTTATCGCTGCACCTCCTTGTCAGTTGTATCTCAGCACCTCCTTGTCGGTTGGATCGCAGCACCTCCTTGTCGGTTGGATCGCAGCACCTCCTTGTCGGTTGTATCGCTGCACCTCCTTGTCGGTTGGATCGCAGCACCTCCTTGTCGGTTGGATCGCTGCACCTCCTTGTCGGTTGGATGCACCTCCTTGTCGGTTGGATCGCAGCACCTCCTTGTCGGTTGGATGCACCTCCTTGTCGGTTGGATCGCAGCACCTCCTTGTCGGTTGGATCGCAGCACCTCCTTGTCGGTTGGATCGCAGCACCTCCTTGTCGGTTGGATCGCAGCACCTCCTTGTCGGTTGGATCGCAGCACCTCCTTGTTGGTTGGATCGCAGCACCTCCACCAGCTGATGGAACCTTTCTCCCACCTCCTCTGCAGCTGTAACAAGCTCCGCCCTCTTCCTGTCACCTGGACACAGATCAGATCAAATGTCAGAACATTTGTCATAATTCCATCTGATGTTTGACCTGTCTGAACCCCCACCCCCTACTCTGCCTCACCTGTCTGAACCCCCACCCCCTACTCTGCCTCACCTGTCTGAACCCCCACCCCCTACTCTGCCTCACCTGTCTGAACCCCCGCCCCCTACTCTGCCTCACCTGTCTGAACCCCCGCCCCCTACTCTGCCTCACCTGTCTGAACCCCCACCCCCTACTCTGCCTCACCTGTCTGAACCCCCGCCCCCTACTCTGCCTCACCTGTCTGAACCCCCGCCCCCTACTCTGCCTCACCTGTCTGAACCCCCGCCCCCTACTCTGCCTCACCTGTCTGAACCCCCGCCCCCTACTCTGCCTCACCTGTCTGAACCCCCGCCCCCTACTCTGCCTCACCTGTCTGAACCCCCGCCCCCTACTCTGCCTCACCTGTCTGAACCCCCGCCCCCTACTCTGCCTCACTTGTCTGAACCCCCGCCCTCAGCTCTGTCTCACCTGTCTGAAGCCCCGCCCTCAGCTCTGTCTCACCTGTCTGAAGCCCCGCCCTCAGCTCTGTCTCACCTGTCTGAAGCCCCGCCCTCAGCTCTGTCTCAACTGTGTGTGTGGGCCTGTCCATCTCCATGGTAACCTGGAGTTTCTGGACAGTCTCCTGGAGCAGCTCCTCTTCACTACATTTCACATCATCCTCTTCGTCTTCAGGTGTCAGCGCTTGTTCCCGGGGCTCCGCCTCTTCAGGCGTGTTCCGCCTTCCCATTGGAGGACAGAGACGGCCCTTGTCCGCTGGCTCCTCATAGTGCGATAGCTGGAAGTCATGTGACAGGGGTGAGCTGCAGAAGATTGTGGGAGATGGAGTTTCTTCTTCTTCAAACCCCTCTTCTTCAGCTGTGGGTTTAAAGCTGTGGTTTCCATGGTAACCAGGTTCACCTTCTGCTGTTTTGTGGTGATCCTCCCTCATGTGATGTTGAGCCTCCATCTTCTCCAAAGCCTGAGGTCAAAGATCGGCATTATGATCAGTCAGAAGCATGTGATTGGACCAGACCAACAGCTGTGTGACCATGTGACCTTTCACCTGACTGAGCATGCTCTGTAGGTGCAGGTTGTGTTGTCTCAATGTTTCCATGGTAACTTCCATCTCAGAGCACCTGTCCTCCAGAACACCCTGGTCTGATTGGATGGCGAGCCTCCAGGTCTGTACCTGCTTCTCCAGCAGCCTAAACAAACAAAGACATAAACAAACAAATAAACAGCCTATACAAATAAACAAAATAAATTGGCCTAATAAATAAACAGCCTAAATAAACAATCTAAACATTACTAACAAACAGATGTTTGTTTGTTTGTTTACCACTTGTCTCTGTGCAGGTTTTGGATTTCTGTCATCAGAGTCTGTGACTGTAAACAACAACAAAAACAACATCATATGGTATAGGGGTCATGGGGGTCACAGGGGTCATGGGGTCACAGGGGTCAGAGGTCACCTGGTGTGTTGGAGGCTCCTCAGTCTGCAGGGCATCATCGGAAAAGTCTGCATCACAGGGTTCTGAGGTGGGCGGAGCTCTGTGACATCACATGACATGTTAGTGTCCAGAGGGGGCGGAGTTCTGTGACATCACATGCCCTTAACATACCTTATCTTATCTCCCCTTATAATTTCCCCTTCACTTACCTTCATTCAAACACTCACCTGCTCTCAGACTCTTGTAGCTCCGCCCACAGCTGGCCCCGCCTTCGTTGGACCTCCTTCTGGGTGTATCGCCGTGGTAACAGAGCGTGACGAGCATTGTGAGCCAATGAGGACAGAGACTCTCTCCAGGTGGGCTGAGGGGGCATGGCCAGAGAGTGAATGTTAGCCCCCCCCCCCCCCGAAGGGAAGGGGAGGGGCTAACAGGGCAGTGTGTGTGTGTAACTGACCTGTGTGCAGAACTCCAACACTGAGTGATGTGTTTTATGTTTTTGACTTTGTTTGTTTGTCAGGAAACACATCTGACAAACATGGACGTTCACGCACTGGAGACAACGATACCTGCAACACACGGTTACCATGGAAACACATAGGACAAACATGGACGTTCACGCACTGGAGACAACGATACCTGCAACACACGGTTACCATGGAAACACATAGGACAAACATGGACGTTCACGCACTGGAGACAACGATACCTGCAACACACGGTTACCATGGAAACACATAGGACAAACATGGACGTTCACACACTGGAGACAACGATACCTGCAACACACGGTTACCATGGAAACACATAGGACAAACATGGACGTTCACACACTGGAGACGATACCTGCAACACACGGTTACCATGGAAACACATAGGACAAACATGGACGTTCACGCACTGGAGACGATACCTGCAACACACGGTTACCATGGAAACACATAGGACAAACATGGACGTTCACGCACTGGAGACAACGATACCTGCAACACACGGTTACCATGGAAATGCACACTTACCATGGGAACACAGTTAACATGGAAACCAGAGGTGGGAGTAACTAAGCAGAAGTACTTCCTTTACTGTACTTAAGTAAAGGAAGGCAGAGGAGGAGCTAAGGACAAGGGGAGGAGCTATAAAGCCTGTGAGACGATGATGTTTGGATTTGGAATCTATGAATAGAATTCAATTGGATTCAATGAAATTGAATTGAACACGAGGTTTCAGTCCTAACACCATGTAAGTATGTGTACGTGATGCCCCTCTTTAGCCACGCCCATCCTGACGTCTGACCCCTCAAATGGCCATACTGCTGCAGGCACGCGTAATTGGTTGCTGTCTCACCTGAGCCCAGTCAGGGGGCGGGTCTTGCAGATGTGGCAGCGAACGGAATGTGTGACATTCTGACTGACAGACAGGCGGTAGAGTGTGGGTAACCATAGCAACAACCGAGGCTCCGCCCCCAGCCAGGCCGCCACGTGTTCCTGCGTCACAGTGGCGGCAAGCACCTGCAATGGAAGAGGGAGGGTGTCTCCATGACAACAGAGAGCCATAACCCTAACACGAAAAATACAAGTGCATGTGTACTATTATATCAATATCAGTGTATATTAGTGTATATCAGTGTATATTAGTGTGTATTAGTGTATATCAGTGTGTGTATCAGTGTATATTAGTGTATATCAGTGTGTATTAGTGTGTATCGGGGTATATTAGTGTGTATGTTAGTGTATATCAGTGTATATCGGTGTTTATATTAGTGTGTATCGGTTTATATTAGTGTGTATGTTAGTGTATATCGGTGTATATTAGTGTGTATTGGTGTATATTAGTGTGTATCGGTGTATATTAGTGTGTATCGGTGTATATTAGTGTGTAGCGGTGTATATTAGTGTGTAGCGGTGTATATTAGTGTGTAGCGGTGTATGTTAGTGTGCATCGGTGTATATTAGTGTGTATCGGTGTATATTAGTGTGTAGCGGTGTATATTAGTGTGTAGCGGTGTATATTAGTGTGTAGCGGTGTATATTAGTGTGTAGCGGTGTATATTAGGGTGTATCGGTGTATATTAGTGTGTATGTTAGTGTATATCGGTGTATATTAGTGTATATCGGTGTATATTAGTGTGTATCGGTGTATATTAGTGTGTATGTTAGTGTATATCGGTGTATATTCGTGTATATCGGTGTATATTAGTGTGGATCGGTGTATATTAGTGTGTATGTTAGTGTGTAGCGGTGTATATTAGTGTGTATCAGTGTATGTTAGTGTGTAGCGGTGTATATTAGTGTGTATCAGTGTATGTTAGTGTATATCAGCATATATTAGTGTATATCAGCGTGTGTATCGGTGTATATTAGTGTGTATGTTACTGTGTAGCGGTGTATATTAGTGTGTATCAGTGTATGTTAGTGTATATCAGCATATATTAGTGTATATCAGCGTATATTAGTGTATATTACTGTATATTAGTGCGCATCAGTGTGTATCAGTGTGTACTCACTCCTTTAAAACACTCCTTCATCGCTGCCTCCACGTCACCAAACACTGTTTTTTCCTGCACTGCTTCAGGTACCTGATGGCAACATAACAATACCTAAGACATGCTGGGTAATGTAGTAGAACTGAGGGAGGAGCATGCTGGGTAATGTAGTAGAACTGAGGGAGGAGCATGCTGGGTAATGTAGTAGAACTGAGGGAGGAGCATGCTGGGTAATGTAGTAGAACTGAGGGAGGAGCATGCTGGGTAATGTAGTAGAACTGAGGGAGGAGCATGCTGGGTAATGTAGTAGAACTGAGGGAGGAGCATGCTGGGTAATGTAGTAGAACTGAGGGAGGAGCATGCTGGGTAATGTAGTAGAACTGAGGGAGGAGCATTCTGGGTAATGTAGTAGAACTGAGGGAGGAGCATGCTGGGTAATGTAGTAGAACTGAGAGAGGAGCATTCTGGGTAACGTAGTAGAACTGAGGGAGGAGCATTCTGGGTAATGTAGTAGAACTGAGGGAGGAGTATTGTGGGTAATATAGTTTACCTGCGCCACGTCCTGCAGTAAAGACCTGAGGACGGATCTACTGATGAGGCCAGAGTCAGAGACAATGACTGACAGCAGAGCTGCAGCACAAAGAGGAGTTGGCCAGGGAGCTAAGATAATAAAAGAGCTAAGCAAATGAAGGAGCTAAGATAACCAGAGAGCTAAACAAACCAAAGAGCTATGCTAATGAAATTGCTAAGCTAAAAAAAGAGGAACTAATAAAGGAGTTAAGCTACTGGAAAAATAAAGCTAATAAAGGAGCTAAACAAATAAGAGCTAAGCAAATGAAGGAGCAAAACCAATGAAGGAGCTAAGCTTATAAAAGAGCTAAGCTAATGAAGGAGCCAAGTTAATGAAAGAGCTAAGCTAATGAAGGAGCTAGGCGAATGAAAAAGCAAAGTTAATGAAGTAGGTAAGCAAATGAAAGAGCTAAGCTAATGAGGTAGCTAAGTTCATGAAAGAGCTAAGCTAATGAAAGGGGTAAATGAGTCAGGATACTAAGCTACACATTGAGAGACCCTAACCAGGTAAGTCTACGATAAAATAACGTAAACGGTGTGTGTCTAGAATAAAGGGGGCGTGTCTAGGGTAAAGAAGGCGTGTCTATGGTAAAGGGGGTGTGTGTAAGCAGATTTACCTGAATATTTGTCAGACACAGAATCTACAGCAAGAAGAATGAGAGCTGTGTGGAGTGAATCTGCAGGAAGTGAATCTGAACCAGATCTGAAACAAATGACATCAGCTGAGAAAGTATCATCTCAGAGATATCGTTTTACAGATACCATCGTACAGATATCATAGTACAGATGTCATAGTACAAATATCGTCGTACAGATATCGTAGTACAGATACCGTCGTACAGACATCATAGTACAGATATCGTAGTACAGATACCTTCGTACAGATATCATTGTACAGATATCGTAGTACGGATACCGTCGTACAGACATCATAGTACAGACATCATAGTACAGATATCGTAGTACAGATACCTTCGTACAGATATCATTGTACAGATATCGTAGTACAGATACCGTCGTACAGACATCATAGTACAGACATCATAGTACAGATATCGTAGTACAGATATCGTAGTACAGATATCGTAGTACAGATATCGTAGCACAGATATCGTCTGGATATCATCATACAGATCTTGTCGTACAGATCTTGTCGTACAGATCTTGTCGTACAGATCTCGTCGTACAGATCTTGTCGTACAGATATCGTCGTACAGATCTTGTCGTACAGATATCGTCGTACAGATCTTGTCGTACAGATATCGTCGTACAGATATTGTTGTACAGATATCGTTCCCACCTGGGGTACAGTTGGAACATCAGACTGCAGATCTGCTCTGGAGCGTCTGCAGTCACATGACCTGGCACTTCCTGTGAGACGCTGTGGAACATCCTGTTCAGAGTCCGTATCACTTCCTGTTTGCTCAGCTGTTTGGCCCCGCCCACTGCCATAAGAGCGTCTGCGATATGTCTGATCGACACCAGGTGGACTAAAAAAAAAACAGTTCGGTATCAGAACAGATCAGAAAAAAAAATAAAGAACAGGTCAGTACCCGACTGGGTCAGTATTGGTGTCTGTTCTACTCACGGTTCAGGTGTTGTTGCAGTGTCTGTAGTTTGACAGCGGTTCTGTAAACTGATGGAACGATTTGATTTAAACCATCTGGACAGGAAGTGAAACAGGAAGTGGTCAATCAGAGGACAGGAAGTGGCAAATTACAGGACAGGAAGTGTAACGGGAAGTGATCAATCACAGGACAGGAAGTAAAATAGGAGTGGTCAATCGGAAGACAGGAAGTGAAACAGGAAGTGGTCAATTAGAGGACAGGAAGTGTATCAGGTGGTTTCAGACCCAGACTTTCCCCGTCCATGATGACAGTCATGTGACTCCTGCAAAGTAAAACAGAAAATGGATCCAATTTCAGAATAAAATAATTTGTAGATATTTAATATTCAGTGGCACTCAACTGGTTCTTCTTGTACCCTGGTCAGACCTAGACCTGGTTCTTCTGGTACCCTGGCCAGACCAAGGCCTGGTTCTTCTGGTACTCTGGTCAGACCTAGGCCTGGTTCTTCTGGTACCCTGGCCAGACCTAGACCTAGTTCTTCTGGTACTCTGGTCAGACCTAGGCCTGGTTCTTCTGGTACCCTGGCCAGACCTAGACCTGGTTCTTCTGGTACCCTGGTCAGACCTAGACCTGGTTCTTCTGGTACCCTGGTCAGACCTAGATCTGGTTCTTCTGGTACCCTGGTCAGACCTAGACCTGGTCCTTCTGGTACCGTGGCCAGACCTAGACCTAGTTCTTCTGGGACCCTGGTCAGACCTAGATCTGGTTCTTCTGGTACCCTGGTCAGACCTAGATCTGGTTCTTCTGGTACCCTGGTCAGACCTAGACCTGGTCCTTCTGGTACCGTGGCCAGACCTAGACCTGGTTCTTCTGGGACCCTGGTCAGACCTAGACCTGGTTCTTCTGGGACCCTGGTCAGACCTAGACCTGGTTCTTCTGGTACCCTGGTCAGACCTAGACCTGGTTCTTCTGGTACCCTAGCCAGACCTAGACCTGGTTCTGGTACCCTGGTCAGACCTAGACCTGGTTCTTCTGGTACTCTGGTCAGACCTAGACCTGGTTCTTCTGGTACCCTGGCCAGACCTAGACCTTCTGCTGTTAAATGATGGATGAGCTTCTTGTTCTCAGTTGTCAATCACCTGACAGCTGTGAACCAATCAGCAACAAGAGCAGTGAGGGTGGGCGGGGCCAAAGCGGAGGGAGGCGTTCAGGGTCTGTACGGAAAGAAAATTCTTTAACAGGTTGTGTTCGCTGAAGCTGGGGATTCACAGAGTGTGGAAAAAGACTGAAAAAATAGTGTGTGTGTGCCTGTGTGTGTGTGTCTGTGTGTGTGTCTGTGTGCCTGTCTGTGTGTGTGTCTGTGTGTGTGTGTGCCTGTGTTTGTGTCTGTGTGTGTCTGTGTGTGTATGTGTGTGCCTGTGTGTGTGTATGCGTGTGCCTGTGTGTGTGTATGTGTGTCTGCCTGTGTGTGTGTCTGTGTGTCTGCCTGTGTGTGTGTCTGTGTGTATGTGTGTGTGTGTCTGTGTGTATGTGTGTGTGTGTCTGTGTGTCTGCCTGTGTGTGTGTCTGTGTGTGTGTATGTGTGTGTATGTGTGTGCCTGTGTGTGTGTGTGTGTGTGCGTGCGTGTGTGTCTGCCTGTGTGTGTGTGTGTGCGTGCGTGTGTGTCTGCCTGTGTGTGTGTGTGCTTGCGTGCGTGCGCGTGCAATCAGTCTGTCATGTGTCTTGAAAATGCAGTTGAACCTGTAACAGTCATATGACCATTAGTGCTGCTCTCTCATTGGCTGCAGCTGAGGACATAAACACCTGAGTGTCAAACATCTCTTCAGTTTGACATTGGGTTTGTGTTACTGTTGGAGTTAGTGTTACTGTTAGTTAGTGTTACTGTTAGTTAGTGTTAGTGTTAGTGTTAGTGTTAGTGTTAGTGTTAGTGTTAGAGTTACTGTTAGTTAGTGTTAGAGTTAGTGTTACTGTTAGTTAGTGTTAGAGTTAGTGTTACTGTTAGTTAGTGTTAACCCTAACACTAACACTGGGACAGATGGGACAGGCCCGAAGCTCCGCCTCCCCACAGGTAAGTCCTACCCACTTTTAATTCAATTCAATTCAATTTTATTTATAAAGCCCCAAATCACAACAAAGTCGTCTCACAGGGCTTTACAAAAACACAATCAACTACAGAGATACTTGAAAAGTCCCAGGCATCCCCTGTCCTTAGACCCTCCCTCTGTCCTTAGACCCTCCCTCTGTCCTTAGACCCTCCCCCTGTCCTTAGACCCTCCCTCTGTCTTTAGACCCTCCCCCCGTCCTTAGACCCTCCCTCTGTCTTTAGACCCTCCCCCTGTCCTTAGACCCTCCCTCTGTCTTTAGACCCTCCCCCTGTCCTTAGACCCTCCTTCTCAGCAAGAAAAAACTTCCAAACCCAGTGGGAAAAAGAAGAAATGTTGAGGAGAACCACATTGAAGGACAGATCCACTCCCATGGACGGACAGACTATAGATGAACGTCCATTTATAAATACAGGAAGGGGGGCTGGTCCAGACAGGCAGGGGGTGGGGGTCCAGGGTCACAGGTCGACACAGGCGAGACACTGCAGATCCTGTCGTCCATGGCTCCCGTGCAGACACTGTCAGGAGAGCCACCACTCCCCCCAGGGGGGGAGGGGGGAAAGGGGACACCAGGTGACTAGTCATGAACAGACTTGGTATGAAAGATATGTTATAAAAATGACAGAAACAGGTGTGAGAGAGAGAAAGAGAAGAAAGAACTCAGTGTCTGTACTTCCCCCAGCATTCTAACTCCTAGGGCAGCCTAGACTGAACTGTGACTCATACATCATGTATACATGATGTATGAGTCACATCATTTTTAACTAACCTGACCATAGTCTTTCTCAAACAGGAATGTTTTAAGCCTAATTTTAAATGTAGAGACTGTTTCTGCGTCTTTAATATTAAAGGGAAGATGATTCCATAAGACAGTAACCATGGTAACTAAAGGCTCTAGCTCCATCAGACAGTAACCATGGTAACTAAAGGCTCTAGCTCCATCAGACAGTAACCATGGTAACCAAAGGCTCTAGCTCCATCAGACAGTAACCATGGTAACTAAAGGCTCTAGCTCCATCAGACAGTAACCATGGTAACCAAAGGCTCTAGCTCCATCAGACAGTAACCATGGTAACTAAAGGCTCTAGCTCCTACTGTACTTTTAGAAACACTAGGAACTTTCAATAAACCTGCATTCTGAGAATGAAGGGTTCTATTGGGCTGGTACGGAACCAGATCATCTTTAAGATAAGAGGGGCCCATACCATTAACCCCTGACCTCTGACCCCTAACCCTAACCCATACCATTAATGGTTTTATATGTAAGGAGGAGGATTTTAAATTTAATTCTAGACTCAACTGGTAGCCAGTGAAGGGTTTGGAGCACAGGGGTGATAGGGTTGGGGGTCAGGGGTCAGGGTTTGGAGCACAGGGGTGATAGGGTTAGGGGTCAGGGTTTGGAGCACAGGGGTGATAGGGTTAGGGGTCAAAGGTCAGGGTTTGGAGCACAGGGGTGATAGGGTTAGGGGTCAAGGGTCCGGGTTTGGAGCACAGGGGTGATGTGTTCTCTTCTGTTTGATCCTGTTAATAATCTTGCTGCTGCATTTTGAACCAGTTGAAGCTTTTTAGGGAATATTTAGGACACGCTACAAGTAAGGAGTTACAATAATCTAATCGTGATGTAACAAATGCATGAATTAATTTTTCTGCAGTCGTTTTAGACAGAATATTCCTAATTTTGGCTAATGTTGCACAGGTGAAAGAAGGCTGTTCTGCATGTTTGGTTAATGTGCCCTGACCTCTGACCCTTTGAATGAAAGATGTGGATCAAATAAAACTCCTAAATGTTTAACTGTGTCACTGGGTGTTACACTTAAGTTGTCTACAGTAACTATGTGGTCAGTTAGGGAGTCTGTCGCATTTTTAGGACCAATTATAATGACTTCAGTTTTTTCAGGGTTCAATAAAAGATAATTGGCACTCATCCAAGTCTTTATGTCTTGGACACATGTACTTAGTTTATCTATTTGTCTGGTCTGATCAGGTTTAATCAATAATTATAGCTGTGTGTCATCTGCATAACAATGAAAATTAATGCCATGATTTGTAATGATGTTACCTAAAGGGAGCATATATAGTGTAAACAAAATAGGCCCAAGGACTGACCCTTGAGGAACGCCATGATTAACTCTGGAGAACTGCGATGATTGTTGATTAACGTGAACAAATTGGTATGGATTAGATAAATATGATTTAAAGCAGCAGAGGGCTGCTCCTCTAATACCTATATCACATTCTAATCTGTGCACTAAGATACTGTGGTCAATGGTGTCAAAGGCTGCACTAAGGTCTAATAACACCAGGACCACTATTAATCCCATGTCAGCGGCTAATAATAAGTCATTAGTAACTTTAACTAACGCTGTTTCAGTGCTATGATGGGCACGAAAGCCAGACTGAAACTGTTCAAATAAACTATTATCCTGCAGGAATTGACACAGCTGTTTAACTATTACTCGTTCTAAAACCTTTGACAGGAAGGGCAAATTGGATATAGGCCTATAATTGGCTAAAATGTCAGGATCTAGGGTAGGCTTTTTCAGAATTGGTTTAATAACAGCATATTTAAATGACTGTGGCACATATCCAGTAATTAATGAAGTGTTAATTATATTTAGGACAGTGTTAATAATTAGGGGCAGAATCTGTTTAAAGAGTTTAGTTGTAATTGGATCTAAGAGGCAGGTGATGATTTGGAAGACATGATAATAGATATGACATCAGTTTGGTCTACAGTGGTGAAATTATTTAGTGTTACAGAGGGATTTATTAAAAGGCCTAGGTTTGAAACCACTGCTTTTTCTGATCTAATATTTGGGAGAAATGTGTCTATTTTGTCTCTAATAGTTGATATTTTATTGTTAAAGAACTGCAGGAAATCATCAGAATGGAGCGTGGATGGAATAACTGGTTCCACGGAGGTGTGTCTGTTTGTCAGTCTGGCTACAGTACTGAACAGGAATCTAGGATTATTCTGGTTTTCTTCTATTATGGATGAGTAATATCTAGTTTTGGCTGTACGCAAAGATGGATTATACTTTAGTCACCACCACCACTGGTTCTTGCTGATAGTTCACATGAGTTGGTGACGTGGATTCATTTAATGCGACATATTCATCCTGCTGAAGCCAGGTTTCAGTCGGAGCTAAAATATCAATTTTATGATTTTACAATACACTAGTTTTAAATCTGATCGTTAGGGTCTGGTGAAGAAAAGGGGAGGGGCCAGTATGGTACATTGACCCTTAACCTGAACCCTGATTTATGACCCTTAACCTTAACTCTATCTCTGCAGGTGATAATGATGGGTCTGGACTCTGCTGGAAAATCTACTCTGTTAGCCCGCCTCCTGACAGGACAGGTAACCCTTAACTATACCCTTAACTATACCCTTAACTATACCCTTAACTATACCCTTAACTATACCCTTAACTATACCCTTAACTATACCCTTAACTATACCCTTAACTATACCCTTAACTATACCCTTAACCCTCAGGTCATGCAGTGTTGTCCGACCATTGGCTTTAACGTGGGGAACCTGGACCTGGATAAAAAAACCAGTTTGACTGTTTGGGATGTGGGAGGACAGAAGGACCTGAGACACAACTGGAGGTGAGTTACCATGGAAACGCAACTGAACTGAGGTGAGTTACCATGGAAACGCAACTGAACTGAGGTGAGTTACCATGGAAACGCAACTGAACTGAGGTGAGTTACCATGGAAACGCAACTGAACTGAGGTGAGTTACCATGGAAACGCAACTGAACTGAGGTGAGTTACCATGGAAACGCAACTGAACTGAGGTGAGTTACCATGGAAACACCCACCTCTTTTCCCACAACCAAAGGTTCCTAAAGGTTCCCCTTTTCTTCTTCAGGTTCTATTTGGAAAACTGTCAGGTTCTAGTCTTCGTTGTGGACTCGTCGGATCGTTCTAGAATGTCTGAGGCTCAAAAAGCACTTAAGAAGATTCTGAGTGAAGAAAACTTAAGAACGGTTCCACTGATGGTTCTAGCTAACAAGAAGGATCTGCCCAACTGCATGACCATCAGAGAGGTAAAGGTTAGGGTTCTACTGAGGAAGCACAGGTTAGGGTTCTATTGAGGAACCAGAAGTTAAGTTTCTACTCTGGAACCACAGGTTATGGTTCTTCTGAAGAACCACAGGTTTGTGTTCTGCTGTGGAACCACAGGTTAAGGTTCTACTGAAGAACCACAGGTTAAGGTTCTATTGTGGAAACTCAGTTGAGGGTTCTACTGAGGAACCACACGTTGAGGATCTACAGAGGAAACTCAGGTTAGAGCTCTACTGAAGAACCACGGGGTAGGGTTCTCCCAAAAATCGCAGGAGTTCAGAGGCATGGTTTAACATTCAGACAGACTTTACTCCAGTCAGCTCTGTGTGTCTGCGTGTGGAACTACAGGCTGGTTTCCATGGCAACGGGGAAAGTCCCTTCCTCACAGAAAATGGGAGGAGCTTTAATAGAAATGACTCAGTCACTGACAGACAGATTGACATGTGAAGTGAACAGTTTTCAACAAACACAACTCTAACCTTAACTGATGGATGAATGTATGCTTATTACTTTATTGTTCATAATTTGTTTATTGTTAGTTTATAGTTTATTGTTTTTTGTTTGCTTTAGGTGTCCACTCTCTTAGATCTTCCAGGTCTCTCAGGTCATCGTTGGCAAATTCAAGCCTGTAGTGGTTTTAGTGGTCTGGGTCTGCAGCAGGCTTTTACCTCCATCTGTAAGATGACCAAGACCTAGACTGGGTCTGGACCAGAATCAGATCTTATGAATTTATTCATATTTTGTTAAACTTGTTTTTATTTTTTAAAAAGAATAAGCAAATAAAAAATGTAAACAAATAAACACTTCCTGTTTGTTCAACTTTATTATATGAAATGAAAAAATTACATGTTTACTGCTAATGATGCTAATGCTAATGACACTGAACCTGAACTGCTAATGATGTTAATGCTAATGACACTGAAACTGAACTGCTAATGATGCTAATGCTAATGACACTGAACCTGAACTGCTAATGATGTTAATGCTAATGACACTGAAACTGAACTGCTAATGATGCTAATACTAATGACACTGAACCTGAACCGCTAATGATGCTAACTATAATTACATTGAACCTCAATTACTAATGATGCTAATGCTAACTGCTAAATGACAATCACACATTTTTACATCAGACTAATGTATATTTACTGGATCAATGGAAAAGGAAACTGGTCAAGGGGGTCCATGGTACTGAGGTCTATTGCTAGGACCCAGATGTATTGCGAGGACCCAGGTCTGTTGATAGGATCTGGGTCACCTGATGGGACCCGGGTCTTTGGATGAAACTCCAGAACCATTATGGGACCCAACACTCGCATTGCTACAGTTTCTTCTTGTTTCCCTGAGCTCCACCCACTTGGTCTTCACCCACTTGGTCTCCACCCACTTGGAGCATACTCAGTTGCTTGAGGGAGACCCAGGACTGCAACAACAGCATGGCTGGAACCAGGACCCAGATGAGATTAAAGAACAGCAGGTAGACCCAAAGGTGGAGCCAGTGGGAGGTGTGCAAGTTAGGACTTCCCACCAACCATTCTGGACAGAAAGTCATCCAGCCACCGTACAGTTCGCACATGCTCAGACTGATCTGCAGGAAGTGTCTGCAACACAAAGAGTTAAAAGGGAACTTTAGTTCTGCTGGTACCCATCAGCCACCTTGGTCATCAGCCTACTTAACTTGACCGTACCTGACAGCTGCCTCTGACGTTTCACCAGCCACCAGAGGTTGAAGGAAGCCCACCCATGACAGGTACCAGAGCGTGGGACCGGTACCAGAGTGTAGGGAAGGTACCAGAGCGTGGGACCGGTACCAGAGAGTAAGACATGTACCATAGGGTAAGACAGGTACCAGAGAGTAAGACATGTCCCATAGGGTAAGACAGGTACCAGAGAGTAAGACATGTACCATAGGGTAAGACAGGTACCAGAGAGTAAGACATGTACCATAGGGTAAGACAGATACCAGAAAGTAGGACAGGTACCAGAGGGTCTATGTAGTCTTTTTCTTTATATCTGTTTGTTAATATATACTATTTGTCTTCATGAATATATATTTGTATGTATGTGTATCAGTTCTTACCTGTAGTACTTTTTGTGTAGTACTGCGTGTATCAGAAGTAATCCCAGTAGTGAATCCAAGGAAAAGGTTAGAATCTCCAGGGAAACGATAGTTGGATCTGAAACCAACCAACGATAGTCTGCTTTACCATACTCCTGCCCTAAGGGAGATTTAAGAGTTATGGTTTAAGGGTTATTGTTTAAGGGTTATTGTTTAAGGGTTCAAGGGTTGTTGTTTAAGGGTTATGATTTAAGGGTTTAAGGGTTATTGTTTAAAGGGTTAAGGGTTATTGTTTAAGGGTTTAATGGTTATGGTTTAAGTGTATAAGGGTTATGGTTTAAGGGTTATGGTTTAAGGGTTTAAGGGTTTAAAGGTTTAAGGGTTATTGTTTAAGGGTTTAAGGGTTAAGGGTTATTGTTTAAGGGTTATGGTTTAAGGGTTATGGTTTAAGTGTATAAGGGTTTTAAGGTTTAAGGGTTATTGTTTAAGGGTTTAAGGGTTAAGGGTTATTGTTTAAGGGTTATGGTTTAAGTGTATAAGGGTTTTAAGGTTTAAGGGTTATTGTTTAAGGGTTAAGGGTTATTGTTTAAGGGTTATGATTTAAGGGTTTAAGAGTTATTGTTTAAGGGTTAGGGTTTAAGGGTTTAAGGGTTAGGGTTTAAGGGTTTAAGGGTACAGTATAGTTCATACTCACAGAGTTGAGCCAGAGGACCTGACGATGATTGGACTGTCCCCACTACAGACATGTAAACAAATGGTCCCTCCTATTTATAAACAAGCAAACCAATAGTAACTTCCTGAATGGGCGGGTCTTACCAGGGTCACATGTACGATGACATCATAGAAGAGCCACAGCAGAGTCCACCTGTCCTCCCTGGAGCTCCGCCCACCAAACCAACCAGTCAGAAGGACGGCTGCCGACGCCTGAAGGATGCACACCAGCAGGGATACCACAGTAACAATGGAAACAGCAGGGGGCGGGGCCAGGAGCTCCATGACAAGTCAGAAAGGAAGAACCAGAACCAGAGGAAGAACCAGAACAGAACCAGAGCCAGACAAAGAACCACAACAGAATCAGAACAGAACCGGAGCCAGATGAATACCGAGAACAGAAACAGAGCCAGAGGAAGAACCAGAACCAAAACCGAACCAGAATCAGAGAAAGAACCAGAAACAGAGCCAGAGGAAGAACAGAATCAGAAGCACAAGAAGAACCAGAACCTAAATAGATCCAGTGTCAGAGGGTGACCCAGAACCAGAGCCAAAGCCAGATGAAGAATAGAACCAGTCAAGTCCAGTAGATCCAGTAGAACACGATCAATGGGGACTCACGAAACACTGCCACCCCTGCTACACAGGCTCCACCCCCTGCATCACGGGCTCCGCCCCCTGACTCCAACTGTTGGCATGATCGACCCACCCCCTAACACGCCATTGGCTCTCAACAACAACATCTCATTCTGTGAAACCCAGCCCACAAGAGCCTGAGTGACAGGTACAAACCCCAAGCAACAAAAAGACCTGGCCTAGGTTTAAGACCTGAACCAGTTTAAGACTTGGACCAGTTTAAGACCTGATCTAATTTAAGACCTGATCCAGTTTAAGACCTGCTCAAGTTTAAGATGTAATCCAGGTTTTAGACCTGGAAGAGTTTAAGACCTGGTCCAGGTTAAGACCTGATCCAGGTTTAAGACCAGATCTAGTTTAAGACCTGGACCAATTTTGGACCTGGTCAAGTTTAACACCTGCTCCAGTTCAAGACCTGTTTCAGGTTCAACACCTGGTCCAGGTGTAAGACCTAAGTGGCCACACCCCCTTCACTGGTCTACGAAAGGAACATAGTGGCCACACCCCCTTCACTGGTCTACTAAAGGAACATAGTGGCCACACCACCTTCACTGGTCCACGAAAGGAACATAGTGGCCACACCCCCTTCACTGGTCTACTAAAGGAACATAGTGGCCACACCCCCTTCACTGGTCTACTAAAGGAACATAGTGGCCACACCCCCTTCACTGGTCTACTAAAGGAACATAGTGGCCACACCCCCTTCACTGGTCTACTAAAGGAACATAGTGGCCACACCCCCTTCACTGGTCTACTAAAGGAACATAGTGGCCACACCCCCTTCACTGGTCTACTAAAGGAACATAGTGGCCACACCCCCTTCACTGGTCTACTAAAGGAACATAGTGGCCACACCCCCTTCACTGGTCTACTAAAGGAACATAGTGGCCACACCCCCTTCACTGGTCCACGAAAGGAACATAGTGGCCACACCCCCTTCACTGGTCTACTAAAGGAACATAGTGGCCACACCACCTTCACTGGTCCACGAAAGGAACATAGTGGCCACACCCCCTTCACTGGTCTACTAAAGGAACATAGTGGCCACACCCCCTTCACTGGTCTACTAAAGGAACATAGTGGCCACACCCCCTTCACTGGTCTACTAAAGGAATATAGTGGCCACACCCCTTTCACTGGTCTACTAAAGGAACATAGTGGCCACACCCCCTTCACTGGTCTACTAAAGGAACATAGTGGCCACACCCCCTTCACTGGTCTACTAAAGGAACATAGTGGCCACACCCCCTTCACTGGTCTACTAAAGGAACATAGTGGCCACACCCCCTTCACTGGTCTACTAAAGGAACATAGTGGCCACACCCCCTTCACTGGTCTACTAAAGGAACATAGTGGCCACACCCCCTTCACTGGTCTACTAAAGGAACATAGTGGCCACACCCCCTTCACTGGTCTACTAAAGGAACATAGTGGCCACACCCCCTTCACTGGTCCACGAAAGGAATATAGTGGCCACACCCCCTTCACTGGTCTACTAAAGGAACATAGTGGCCACACCCCCTTCACTGGTCCACGAAAGGAATATAGTGGCCACACCCCCTTCACTGGTCCACATTTTAAAAATTCCATATATATAAAATGAAATATATATATATATATATATATATATATATATATATATATATATATATATATATATATATATATATAAAAAAGAAAGAAAGAAAATTGTAATTTTTTATAAAAACTAAACTAAAAATATGAAAAATATGAAATAATAAATAAATAATAATAATAAATAAAATGGACATGAGACGACAGTCATTTTGAATGAATTTTATTCTTTTACATTCAGGTGAATTTACAGATAAAATAAGCAAATGTTCTTTGGCAGCAAAAAGTTTATGTTAAAGTTAAAGTTTATGTTAAAGTTTATGTTAAAGTTAAAGTTTATGTTTAAGTTTGTTAAAGTTAAACTTTATGTTAAAGTTTATGTTAAAGTTAAAGTTTATGTTAAAGTTTATGTTAAAGTTAAAGTTTATGTTAAAGTTAAAGTTTATGTTAAAGTTTATGTTAAAGTTAAAGTTTATGTTAAAGTTTATGTTAAAGTTAAAGTTTATGTTAAAGTTTATGTTAAAGTTAAAGTTTATGTTAAAGTTAAAGTTTATGTTAAAGTTAAACTTTATGTTAAAGTTTATGTTAAAGTTAAAGTTTATGTTAAAGTTAAAGTTTATGTTAAAGTTTATGTTAAAGTTAAAGTTTATGTTAAAGTTTATGTTAAAGTTAAAGTTTATGTTAAAGTTTATGTTAAAGTTAAAGTTTATGTTAAAGTTAAAGTTTATGTTAAAGTTAAAGTTTATGTTAAAGTTTATGTTAAAGTTAAAGTTTATGTTAAAGTTTATGTTAAAGTTAAAGTTTATGTTAAAGTTAAAGTTTATGTTAAAGTTAAAGTTTATGTTAAAGTTTATGTTAAAGTTTATGTTAAAGTTAAACTTTATGTTAAAGTTTATGTTAAAGTTAAACTTTATGTTAAAGTTAAACTTTATGTTAAAGTTAGGTGTGAAGCAGAAAAAGGGTTAACACTGGTGTGGAATCAGCAGAACCAAACTGTTCTCTGGACCAGAACCAAACTGGACCAGACATATTAGGAACAGGTTAAAGGAACGTGCAGAATATCAGAGAACACTGGTGGAATGTTTATAGAACAGTTGTCATGGAGACGGGGCAGAACAATGGGAAGAAGGTTTCCATGGCCCCTCCAGATTCTGGTGGGTGGAGTTCTGTGGACCAGAACTATTAGAACTGGACCAGAACCATTAGAACTGGACCAGAACATGAACAGGTTCTGCTGATTTTATTTAAAAAACAAAAACTGTGAGTGAACAAGTGTGAAAAGTTAACAAGTTAACAGATCAACAAGTTAACAGATCAACAACTTTACGAGTTAACAAGTTAAAAGGTCAACAAGGTAACAAGTTAACAGGTCACTAACTTAATGGGTTAACAGGTCAACAAGTTAATGAGTTAACTAGTTAACAAGCTAACGAGTTACAAAGTTAACAGGTCAACAACAAGGCTTCAGATCTACTCATCCTTCTCCTCCTTAGTTCCTCCCTCCTCATTAGCTCCTCCCTCCTTATTAGCCCCTCTTTCCTCATTAGCCCCTCCCTCCTCATTAGCTCCTCCCTCCTTATTAGCCCCTCTTTCCTCATTAGCCCTGCCCTCCTCATTAGCCCCTCCCTCCTCATTAGCTCCTCCCTCCTCATTAGCTCCTCCCTCCTCATTAGCCCCTCCCTCCTCATTAGCTCCTTCCTCCTCATTAGCTCCTCCCTCTTCTTCCTGAGGCAGAGTGGAGGACAGAGCATACTCTGCACTGACGCCTTCTGGCACAACCGATAGCTCTGCCCCCACACCTGAAAACTCGTCTCCCACACCTGAAAGCTCCACCCCGACACCTGCTGACTCCTCCCCATCTTCAGGGGGCAGGTGGGCATGGCTTTTGGTGATGGGTGTGTCTTCAGGGGACAGGTGGGCGTGGACTTGGGTGAAGGGCGTGACTTCAACCTCTGGGACTGGAGCCGATTCAGAACTACTGCGAGGCTGGAACACAAAGGTCAGAGGTCACTGACAGAGGTCACAGTCAGAGGTCATGGTCAGAGGTCGGTTTTA